>JAHBCN010001413.1:0-118125 GCA_019359885.1 Listronotus oregonensis
TTTAACGGAAAATGAAAATACACTTTGTATTAAAATTCCACTATATTTGAAACTTATGAGAAAATATTTATTTCTTATGCGACTAGTTTCGCTAACACGGTAGCTTTTTCAAGACTAACTAAAATTTCAGATATTTCTTCAAAGACTAGGTATACATATTATGGTTTATCAGTTCTTGGTAATAGGTAAATACAATAACATTTTTATATGGGGTATGGTCTAATTATAGGTAATAAAGATTTTACAGTTATTAAAATTAAATAATTGAAGTGTTATAATACATTTAAATTTAACAATGGGGAATTATTTAGGTCTAATTGACAATTTAATAGAGTATCGGTATTTTTAAGTTTGTTTATTTCAAGTGATTCCAGTAGATTCAATTTACGGCCTTTGTTTTCTGTATGAAGTATTTTGAAATTTTGATCAAAATTATGATTTTGTTCTATTAAATGATTAGCGTAGTGGGAATCGGTTTTTCTTTTAGTATAACTTGTGTAATGTTCTTTTATTCTTTTGGAAAAACTTCTACCTGACTGGCCTATATAAGTTTTTGGACAATCTTTACACGTTAATTGGTAAACTCCCGATTTGTGATTGTTATCTAATTTAGATTTATTGTTTTTTATTAATTTACTAGTGGAATTTATAGTTTTGAATGCTACATTAATATTTAATTTTCTAAGGAATTTGGCAATATTTTCGCTTACTTGTCCAATATATGTTATAAGTTTAAAGTTGTTTTTTGTTTCTTTAGGTACTGGGTAAATTAGGTTAATAGCTTTTTTATACAGTTTTTTGTTTAGGATTTTTGTTATTATCTGTGAGGTGTAACCATTATTAAGAGCAATTTGTTTAATTATATTAAGTTCTTTCTGAAAATTAATTTCGTTTAAAGGGACTGATATTAATCTATGTATCATACTGTGAAAAGCTGCAAATTTGTGTTGTATAGGATGACAAGAAGAATTATTTATAATTGTGTCAGTATGGGTAGGCTTATGAAAGATTGAAAAAATATGTTTATTGTTTTTTCGTGTTATTGTTAAATCTAAGAAATTGATAGAATTTTCTTGTTCTTTTTCAGTAGTAAATTTTATGTTAGGATGTATATTATTAATGAAGTCAAGGAATTGTGCTAATTGTCTTTCTGTACCCGTAAAGCAAGCCAAAATATCGTCTACATACCTGTACCAATAAATAAATTGTTTAAAAACGGGATGATTGCTTATTCTATTTTCCAAAGAGTCCATAAATATTTCAGACAGTAAAGGACTAAGTGGGTTACCCATAATTAGTCCTTCTTTGCTGGAATAAATGTTCCCATTGAATTCAAAATAGTTTTGTTCCAAACAAACATTTAAGGATTCCAAAATTTCTTGTTTCCTGATAACATTTATATTACTTGCAGATAGAAGTTTTTCAACTAAGGAGATTGTATCACTTATGGGTATACTGGGGAATAAATTACTAACATCAAATGATATTAATTTAGCGTTGACTGGAAGTGAAATATTTTCAATTTTTTTAATTAAATCTGCTGAGTTTTTAATTTGAAATTTTGCAGAAAAATTTGTATATTTGGTAATTATGTCAATTAGCTTTTTGAGAGTTTATAAGAAGGTGCAGAACAAAAAGAAACTACCGGTCTTATTGGGTAACCTATTTTGTGAAGTTTAATTAATGAGTATAAATTAGGTGGCAGTGGATTCATTAAAGTTAGTCTACTGATATCACTTTCATTAAACAAACTTTTACACTTTTGTATAACCATTTTAACTGTTTTTTGAAACACCTCTGTTGGGTCTCTCTTCAAAACTATGTACTTACTAGGGTTAAGGAATTCGAGACTTTTGTTGATATAATCAAACTTAGAGATAGCAACAACAGTATTTCCTTTATCGGCTTTGGTAAAAATTATGTTGTCATCTTTTGCTTTTTGTTTAATAGACTTTAAGGTTTTTGAGTCATTGTTTGAGGTAATATTTGTGATATAGTCTTTTTTAATTATATTGGCTGCTTCATATTTTAAATGTGTTAGGAATGGGTATGTACTATTAAGGGATAGTTCTGTATCAACTCCTAGTAATTCATATTCTTTCGAAGAGACACCACAACTATTATTAAATTTAAAACCCTTTTCCAAGTGTTTTACTTCTTGTTGTGAAAATTGAGTCGTACTTAAATTAATAAATCTATCAAAAAATTTATGATCAGAGAATTTTTCTTTATTATATATTTTTTTCTTTTTGGATGTATTATTTGAGGTGTGGATAAGATTATCTAGTTTTTTCTTTTGAGTTAAATATTTTTTATGGATTATTTTGTCTACTTTGTCCCTAGTGTCATTATCTAGTGTTATAAATTCAACATGATGTAACCTATTTAATAATTCTGTGTGTACTACTTTCTGATAAAAATTATAAATACTTCGTTTTCTGTATTGGGACTTCATTTCTTCTTGAATCCATTTTCTTAAACCTGCTTGAGAACCTTTTTTTGCTGCTGTACTCTGGTTGTCTGTCTTTAGTTTCATGTAATTCGGGATCACTTTATTTTTCTTACACTTGTTGAAAAACCATAAATTTTGTGAACACATAGCAAACTTTAGAAGAAACTTGAAATACCAAGATGCAAGGAAACTTATCGAAGCTTCTTTAAACAATTAACTGACTTTGCCATACTGTGAATTCATTATAATTTTAACGGAAAATGAAAATACTTTGTTGTAAATTCCATAATTTGAAACTTATGAGAAAATATTTATTTCTTATGGACTAGTTTACGCTAACAGGGCTTTTCAAGAAACTAGACTTAAAATGGTATACAAAAGTGTAATAGTTTGTTTAATGAAAAGTGATATCTAGTAACTTTCAATGAATCACTGCATAAGTGTTTATCATTAGATTAAACTTCGGACAAAATAGAGTAATACCCAATAAGACGGTAGTTTCTTTTGTTTGCACTTTTATAAACTCTCAAAAAACTAATTTGACATAATTACCAAATATACAAATAATTTATGCAAAATTTCAAATTAAAAACTCAGCAGATTTAATTAAAAAAATTGAAAATATTTCACTTCCAGTCAACGCTAAATTAATATCATTTGATGTTAGTAATTATTCCCCAGTATACCCATAAGTGATACAATCTCCTTAGTTGAAAAACTTCTATCTGCAAGTAATATAAATGTTATCAGGAAACAAGAAATTTTGGAATCCTTAAATGTTTGTTTGGAACAAAACTATTTTGAATTCAATGGGAACATTTATTCCAGCAAAGAAGGACTAATTATGGGTAACCCACTTAGTCCTTTACTGTCTGAAATATTTATGGACTCTTTGGAAAATAGAATAAGCAATCATCCCGTTTTTAAACAATTTATTTATTGGTACAGGTATGTAGACGATATTTTGGCTTGCTTTACGGGTACAGAAAGACAATTAGCACAATTCCTTGACTTCATTAATAATATACATCCTAACATAAAATTTACTACTGAAAAAGAACAAGAAAATTCTATCAATTTCTTAGATTTAACAATAACACGAAAAACAATAAACATATTTTTTCAATCTTTCATAAGCCTACCCATACTGACACAATTATAAATAATTCTTCTTGTCATCTATACAACACAAATTTGCAGCTTTTCACAGTATGATACATAGATTAATATCAGTCCCTTTAAACGAAATTAATTTTCAGAAAGAACTTAATATAATTAAACAAATTGCTCTTAATAATGGTTACACCTCACAGATAATAACAAAATCCTAAACAAAAAACTGTATAAAAAAGCTATTAACCTAATTTACCCAGTACCTAAAGAAACAAAAACAACTTTAAACTTATAACATATATTGGACAAGTAAGCGAAAATATTGCCAAATTCCTTAGAAAATTAAATATTAATGTAGCATTCAAAACTATAAATTCCACTAGTAAATTAATAAAAACAATAAATCTAAATTAGATAACAATCACAAATCGGGAGTTTACCAATTAACGTGTAAAGATTGTCCAAAAACTTATATAGGCCAGTCAGGTAGAAGTTTTTCCAAAAGAATAAAAGAACATTACACAAGTTATACTAAAAGAAAAACCGATTCCCACTACGCTAATCATTTAATAGAACAAAATCATAATTTTGATCAAAATTTCAAAATACTTCATACAGAAAACAAAGGCCGTAAATTGAATCTACTGGAATCACTTGAAATAAACAAACTTAAAAATACCGATACTCTATTAAATTGTCAATTAGACCTAAATAATTCCCCATTGTTAAATTTAAATGTATTATAACACTTCAATTATTTAATTTTAATAACTGTAAAATCTTTATTACCTATAATTAGACCATACCCCATATAAAAATGTTATTGTATTTACCTATTACCAAGAACTGATAAACCATAATATGTATACCTAGTCTTTGAAGAAATATCTGAAATTTTAGTTAGTCTTGAAAAAGCTACCGTGTTAGCGAAACTAGTCGCATAAGAAATAAATATTTTCTCATAAGTTTCAAATATAGTGGAATTTTAATACAAAGTGTATTTTCATTTTCCGTTAAAATTATAATGGAATTCCACCGAGTATCGGCAAAGTCAGTTCAATTGTTTAAAGAAGCTTCGATAAGTTTCCTTGCCATCTGGTATTTCAAGTTTCTTCTAAAGTTTGCTATGTGTTCACAAAATTTATGGTTTTTCAACAAGTGTAAGAAAAATAAAGTGATCCCGAATTACATGAAACTAAAGACAGACAACCAGAGTACAGCAGCAAAAAAAGGTTCTCAAGCAGGTTTAAGAAAATGGATTCAAGAAGAAATGAAGTCCCAATACAGAAAACGAAGTATTTATAATTTTTATCAGAAAGTAGTACACACAGAATTATTAAATAGGTTACATCATGTTGAATTTATAACACTAGATAATGACACTAGGGACAAAGTAGACAAAATAATCCATAAAAAATATTTAACTCAAAAGAAAAAACTAGATAATCTTATCCACACCTCAAATAATACATCCAAAAATAATAAAGAAAAATTCTCTGATCATAAATTTTTTGATAGATTTATTAATTTAAGTACGACTCAATTTTCACAACAAGAAGTAAAACACTTGGAAAAGGGTTTTAAATTTAATAATAGTTGTGGTGTCTCTTCGAAAGAATATGAATTACTAGGAGTTGATACAGAACTATCCCTTAATAGTACATACCCATTCCTAACACATTTAAAATATGAAGCAGCCAATATAATTAAAAAAGACTATATCACAAATATTACCTCAAACAATGACTCAAAAACCTTAAAGTCTATTAAACAAAAAGCAAAAGATGACAACATAATTTTTACCAAAGCCGATAAAGGAAATACTGTTGTTGCTATCTCTAAGTTTGATTATATCAACAAAAGTCTCGAATTCCTTAACCCTAGTAAGTACATAGTTTTGAAGAGAGACCCAACAGAGGTGTTTCAAAAAACAGTTAAAATGGTTATACAAAAGTGTAAAAGTTTGTTTAATGAAAGTGATATCAGTAGACTAACTTTAATGAATCCACTGCCACCTAATTTATACTCATTAATTAAACTTCACAAAATAGGTTACCCAATAAGACCGGTAGTTTCTTTTTGTTCTGCACCTTCTTATAAACTCTCAAAAAAGCTAATTGACATAATTACCAAATATACAAATTTTTCTGCAAAATTTCAAATTAAAAACTCAGCAGATTTAATTAAAAAAATTGAAAATATTTCACTTCCAGTCAACGCTAAATTAATATCATTTGATGTTAGTAATTTATTCCCCAGTATACCCATAAGTGATACAATCTCCTTAGTTGAAAAACTTCTATCTGCAAGTAATATAAATGTTATCAGGAAACAAGAAATTTTGGAATCCTTAAATGTTTGTTTGGAACAAAACTATTTTGAATTCAATGGGAACATTTATTCCAGCAAAGAAGGACTAATTATGGGTAACCCACTTAGTCCTTTACTGTCTGAAATATTTATGGACTCTTTGGAAAATAGAATAAGCAATCATCCCGTTTTTAAACAATTTATTTATTGGTACAGGTATGTAGACGATATTTTGGCTTGCTTTACGGGTACAGAAAGACAATTAGCACAATTCCTTGACTTCATTAATAATATACATCCTAACATAAAATTTACTACTGAAAAAGAACAAGAAAATTCTATCAATTTCTTAGATTTAACAATAACACGAAAAACAATAAACATATTTTTTCAATCTTTCATAAGCCTACCCATACTGACACAATTATAAATAATTCTTCTTGTCATCCTATACAACACAAATTTGCAGCTTTTCACAGTATGATACATAGATTAATATCAGTCCCTTTAAACGAAATTAATTTTCAGAAAGAACTTAATATAATTAAACAAATTGCTCTTAATAATGGTTACACCTCACAGATAATAACAAAATCCTAAACAAAAAACTGTATAAAAAAGCTATTAACCTAATTTACCCAGTACCTAAAGAAACAAAAAACAACTTTAAACTTATAACATATATTGGACAAGTAAGCGAAAATATTGCCAAATTCCTTAGAAAATTAAATATTAATGTAGCATTCAAAACTATAAATTCCACTAGTAAATTAATAAAAAACAATAAATCTAAATTAGATAACAATCACAAATCGGGAGTTTACCAATTAACGTGTAAAGATTGTCCAAAAACTTATATAGGCCAGTCAGGTAGAAGTTTTTCCAAAAGAATAAAAGAACATTACACAAGTTATACTAAAAGAAAAACCGATTCCCACTACGCTAATCATTTAATAGAACAAAATCATAATTTTGATCAAAATTTCAAAATACTTCATACAGAAAACAAAGGCCGTAAATTGAATCTACTGGAATCACTTGAAATAAACAAACTTAAAAATACCGATACTCTATTAAATTGTCAATTAGACCTAAATAATTCCCATTGTTAAATTTAAATGTATTATAACACTTCAATTATTTAATTTTAATAACTGTAAATCTTTATTACCTATAATTAGACCATACCCCATATAAAAATTTTTATTGTATTTCCCTATACCAAGAACTGATAAACCATAATATGTATACCTAGTCTTTGAAGAAATATCTGAAATTTTAGTTAGTCTTGAAAAGCTACCGTGTTAGCGAAACTAGTCGCATAAAAATAAATATTTCTCATAAGTTTCAAATATAGTGGAATTTTAATACAAAGTGTATTTTCATTTTCCGTTAAAATTATAATGGAATTCCACCAGTATCGGCAAAGTCAGTTCAATTGATAATTATTTTAAATATCTTGTAGCAGATATTTTTGCAAATTCTTAGTGTCATTTCTGGTAATATGGACCTAATTTAGAGTTAAATAAAATAAATTTATTAGGTCCAAAAAATATATGCTACTACTTTTTTGCACTTTTATTTTTTTTAGATACAGCAACAAAACACAACCTTTCTATCCCTTGAATAATTTTCGTATCTTGCTTATTTTTGAGAAAAATAATATGTTTTTTTGTGTAGTCTATCTAGAGGCATACACAAACCAAAGTGATTTTTATCCTCAAGAACTATGTAAGATACGAAATTCTTTCAGGAGACAAATCAGTTCTGATTATAGTTTTTAATTTAAAACTTTAAAAATTCAAAAGCCAGTGGCGTTATTTTTTAATTTTATTCTTTAACTTGTATTTTAGCAACTATGCATTTTCGGACCCATGTTTAAAAAAAATCATATTTTTAACAAGGAATCATAAAATATCTCCTTTTTTTTTCGAACACCCTATAGAATATGTCTATTAGGATTGATATTATTATTTTGATAACAACATAATAATGGTTTATAAATTATAAATAAAAATAATTTATCATATTAATATATATTATTATATGTATAAAAATATAAATTATTTACTAACAATTATAAATAGGTTACCCATTTTCCCGGAAAAAAAGTCAAAAAGTCAATATTAAAAAATTAGGCAGTGTTTCTTTCCTTGCTCTACTAAAGTCATTGCAACTGTGCATTTTGAGAAAAAACATTTTTTTCAAACGTAAAAAACATCACTTTGTCAACTCCTTTCGGATGGTAGAAGGTAAATTTCAACCCTGGCACAGTAAAAGTACTTTTAGTGCCGGCGGCATTAGAAATACCTTTACTGCCCTTATATATGTTGTTACTTTTATTGGCAGCCGTGTCAAAATCGTAGTCACAGTAACGCCTCATTGTAACCTACAAAGCAGCCGTTTCTTCCTAAATTTTAAATAAAATAAATTGTTTCTTTCACGTTTGATCTCGTTTGGAGAAAAATGGCATATTGCATACGGAGTAAGCACTTTTGTCTTCAGCGGTATTCGTAAGCCTCACTACGTTCGGCTTGCAAACTTACGTCTTCAGCACAAAAGTAAAGCTTCTACTCTAATACAATAATATACTATTATTACTTCTTATCAGAGACACACTAAACCACAAACCATTTACTAATATTAATATTTTCTACCTATTAAAATTTAAAATTAATATAATGTACCTATTTTTTAATTCTATGGTTTAAATAAATAAAAATACTATTTTTAAACCATCCATGTCACCGGTAAAGGAATTTCCGATGACTTGGATTCTTCCATATCGGAACAGACGAATGATTGATGGCTAGGCAAGTCTAAGGTCTGAAATAGTTGTATATTAAATATTATTGACGGAATATCTCCCTTTGGAAAAAATTCCAGAAATTTTTTTATTAGTTTTTGGGTGGTGAGGTTTATTGTCGTGGTCATACTCAGTCAGAGATATTTCACTTTCTGAAGATTCTGATAATTTTCCTTTGTTTTGTTTTAAGTTTTTCCACAGAAACTTCCAAGTACCCACAGTCTGAACAATAGTTAGAACTGTGATCGGAAAATGTAACTTCATCTGTCGAATCAGTAAAGTTCAAAATCTAATGCTGTGGGCTTTTGTCAAACAAATGAAATAAATAAAGATTCATCAAAGGCATCTTTCAAAATTATTTTTGTAATATACAGGGTGTGTTTTAAAGTTCTAAAACATTGAAAAAATGTTTTTTTTTAAACGAAACACCCTATATATTATTTAATTTTTAGATTATTCATAAAATTCTAGAAAATTTGATGTAATGCATGTTATACTTTAATCAAGTAGTTTTTGGATTAGAGACAGTTAAAAAACAACTTTTTTTACTTAAGAGGTTATATAGCCATAACTATTTGTCATGGAAGGAAATTATTTTTACATTCTTATCTTAACTTTTTATGGTCTATCTAATGACATACATTTTAAGCTACCTTAACTGTCAACACTTTTTGACATTTAAAAAAAAATGACAAATGGCAATTTTAATTTTTCATTGACCACCTAAAAGTTAGAATAGGAATGTGAAAATCATACCTTTCTGACAAATAGTTATGGCTCTATAACCTATTGAAGTTGAAAAGTCAACTGTCTTTAATTTAAAATCTACCTACTGATTAAAATATCACATCATGCATTACATTAAATTTTTAGAATTTTCAAAAATCTGAAAATCAAATCATATATAGAGTGTTCACTTAAAAAAATCTATGTTTTCAATGTTTTAGAATTTCAAAACAGCCCGTATATAACAAAAATAACTTTAAAGATGCCTTTGATAACCCTTTATTTATTTCATTTGGTTTTTGAAACTTTTATTTTGTTATTTTCTCATAAAGTTTCGTTTTGTATGTCGTGAATAACCATGCAGTTTGTAGAAGCGGAGTATTTTAAATATACATGGTATCTAAATTAAATTAAAATATTTTTTGTAATTACGTAATATCATCGTTATTTTTAACATTAGGAATGCGGTTTATTTTTCGATAACAGTAAATGAAAATCAAAAGAAGAAATCTTTAACTTATATAGCTTAACGTAGATTTCAAAGTAGTGCCGACTTTTTTTTACAATCGATTTAAAATTAAATGGGAAACCTTGTTAATTCTAGGGGCTAATAAATAGACTTTTATAATTTTTTTATGATGTATCCGTTAGTATATATAGGATAAGTATTTGGGTTATTTCCCATATGAACTCAGACTAGTATATCTTTTTAATGGTTCTTATGGGAAGTAACTGAACCGATAATATAATACGCAAGTGAGATACATCGATGCAAAGAGAATTGTTTATTTATTAAAAGTAAAATAATTTGTGTGTTTATTCATTCATTATCATAAGTCATTCCTTAAATATGAAGTAGAACCTTAAATTGCCACTTTTATTTTTGCCTTGTATCTCCTAAACGAATTTAGGTAAATAAAATCTGGTTACATTTTACAAAAACCAACAACTTGGATTTAAAACCGCTAAAACTGTGTCAAACCTACCGGAGTTACCCCGTAATTACAACAAAATCTGAACACCCTATACGTTCTAAAACACTATAAGAATGAAGTTGTTCCGGAATTGTAAAGACATAAATTAAATTTTAATCGTTGGAAATATTTAATCTATTAATTAATAGGTAAAAAACTAACAACTTGGCGTCAAAACCGCTAAAACTTTCAAACATAACGGAGTTACCCCGTAATTACAACAAAATCTGGACACCCTATCCTTTATAACACTGTAAGAATGTAAAGGCTGAAACACAACCAAAAACTTAAGATTTAAGGAATAACATCAAGCATTCTGATGGGTCGATTCCTTATTAACCTAAAATAAAAAAAAAACGACAAATCGGTTTCTTGGAGCATAAATCTTATTGCTTAATTCTTAAATTTTAATTGCATTGTTTTTAATAGTTTACTGTAAACTTCTATTACGTCCTTTCCTGCAGCCAAGACTTTTATTTTTAAATCTTATTCCTTAAATCTTTTAAATGTGTTTCAGCCTTAACTGTTGCAGAATTGTAACAAACATAATTAAATTTTCAATTGTTTGAATAATCGTTATTTCTTGTCATATTAACAATTTTTTGCGCTCTGGAACCCATATTTACTGTCCTTACTAATATACTAATTAAATCAAAATGATGTACTTGTTTCTTATTAGATAGTTAGAACTAGACTAAAACGTGTTTGTCTGGCGAAAAAGTCGTTGTAAAAACATGTACGCCACTTGTTATAAATAGTGACAACACCGCCGGGCTAACCAACATTGTAATAATATATAATTTTGTATAAAATAGGGCTAACCAAGGCCCGGGGCTAACCAAAGACCCAATAGTTTATATTTTTGTAATATATAAGATTTTCTTACCCCTCTTAAGGGTCCTTAGCATATATATTTACCAGAAAGCAATTGTTTTTATATAGATACCTTTATACACATTAAAAGTGCCGGGTGAACGAACGACCTGTACATATGCCGGGCTCCCCAATGATCTATGAAACAATATATATATATATATATATATATATATATATATATATATATATATATATATATATATATATATATATATATATATATATATATATATATATATATATATATATATATATATATATATATATATTGTTTCATAATCTGAGGCCCAAATCAAAATCTATTAAAAGCTAACGTTAAAATATTTAAAAAAAGAGGTAAACAAAATATATTAAGGATAAATTGGCGAACCCAAACCTTTTCAATTTTTTAAAGAAAAGTTAAAATAATAATGATTTTAATTGCCCAAAAAGACAATTTTCATTTGCATCTAAATAAAAATTAAAACCCTTAAATTAATTAATGATTGTAAGAAAGGGTTAAGTAAATTTAAAACCCAAAAAAGTTATTAAAAAAATTTATTTTTTACTTTTAGGTATTTTTTTGGGGTAAATTAAAAAAAGTTTGTGGGAAAAGGGTTTTGTTGGGGTTTTTAAAATTGAACCAAAAAGGTAAACCAATGTTCCAGAAAGTTTTTTTTAATTTAAAATTTTTGAAATTCGCCCGTTTTGGTTGGTTTTAATCTTGGTAAAATGGGCCCAATTTTTTTTTTAAAAGAACGTTGGTTGTCCAATTTACCAGGGGTTATTTTAATAAGATTAATTATTTTAAAGATAAATTAATTAATTTCCCAAAAAAACTTATTCTAATGTTTTGGCGTATAATGTTCACTTCAAGACCGGGATAAAGTTTAAACCAATTTTTTTTTAAACTTTACTAAATTTTGGAAAAAAGTTAAAAATGTTTTTCTTTAAATTTGAATGATTTATGATAATGAATACTAACAAATTATTGACTTTTAATAATAAACATTCTCTTTATCGATTATCTCGCTTGCGTAATAACGGTTCAGATTACTTCCCCAAGAACCGTAGCAGTCTGTTCATATGAAATAACCAAATACTATCATAATACTAACGGATAATAAAAATTAAAAAAGTTTTTATTAGCATAATCAGGTTTCCATTTAAATTTATCGATTGTAAAAGTCGGCACTGACGAAATCTACGTTATATATAAAAGATTTCTTCTTTGATTTCCGCATCGAAAAATAAACCGCATTCCGTGTAAATAACGATGATATTACGTATTACAAAAATATTTTATATTAGTACTTATACCATGTATATTTAAAATACTCCGCCTACTGCATGGTTATTCACGACATAAGACTTTATAAAATAACAAAATAAAGTTTCAAACAAATGAAATAAATAGAAGGGTTATCAAACATCTTTTAAAGTTATTTTGTTATATACGCTGTTTGAAATTCTAAAACATTGAAAACATAGATTTTTTGAACACCCTATATATATTTGATTTTCAGATTCTGAAAAATTCAAAAATTTAATGTAATGCATGATGCATGTGATATTTTAATCAAGTAGGTAGATTTTAGAATTAAAGACAGTTGACTTTCAACTTCAATAGGTTATAGAGCCATAACTATTTGTCAGAGGTATGATTTTCACATTCCTATTCTAACTTTTAGGGGTGTGTAGTGAAAATTAAATTGCCATTTATCATTTTTAAATGTCAAAAGTGTTGACATTAGGCACTTAAATGTGTCATTAGACCATAAAGGACCAAGATAAGAATGTAAAATAATTTCCTTCCATGACAAATACTTATGCATATACTCTTAGTAAAAAGTTGTTTTTAACTGTCTCTAATCCAAAACCTACTTGATTAAAGTATAACATGCATTACATCAAATTTTCTAGAATATGAATAATCTAAAATTAAATAATATAGGTATAGATGTTTCGTTTAAAAACATTTTTTCAATGTTTTAAACAACACCTATATTACAAAAATTAAGTTTGAGTACTTATTTATTTCATTTGTTTGACAAAAGCCAAGCAAGTGGTACGAACTTTACTGTTCGACAGATAGTTACATTTCGATGCAACTATTGTTCGAACTGTGAGTCTGGAGTTTCTGTGGGAAGCAAAACACAAGGAAAATATCAGAATCTTCGAAAGTGAATATCTCTGACTGGTGACCACGACTCTCACCGCCCAAAAACAATAAAAAATTTCTGAGATTTTTCAAAGGGAGTATTCCGTCAATAATATTTAATATACAACTATTTCAGACTTGCTTCCTAACCATCGATCATTTAGTCTTTCGATATGGAAGAATCCAATCATGGGGGAAATTCTACCGTGACATGGATGTTTAAAAATAGTATTTTTATTTATTTAAACCATAGAATAAATAAATAGGTACATTATATTGTATTTTAATAGGTAACAAAAATATTATGTAGTAAATGGTTTGTGTTTAGTGTGACCTGATAGGTAATATTATTGTGTATTGGAAGTAAGCTTTACTTTGTGCTGAGACGATAAGTTACAAGCCAGACTGACTTACAATACCGCTGAGCACAAAAAGCCTCCGTATGCAATATGCCATTTTCTCCAAACGAGATCAACGTGAAAAACAATTATTTTATTAAAATTTAGGAAGAACGCTGCTTTGTAGCACAATGAGAGCGTTACTGTGACTTACGAGTAAACGGCAATAAGAACAACAATTAGACGGCAGTAATACAATGCCGCCGGCACTAAAAGTACTTACGCATAAGTGAAACTCTACGATCAGAGAGTGACAAATGATGTTTTTGACGTTTGAAAAAAGAAAATGTTTTTCTCAAAATCACGGTTGACAGTAGAGCAAGGAAAAAGGCACCTAATTCAATGACTTCTTTTTACTTTTTCCGTGGAAAATAGGTATATTTATAATTGTTAATGAAATTATTATTCAACATATAATAAGTATATATAATAGATATGATATACCTTTTGCCAATTAAAGTCCTGAACGAACGACCTGTACATATGCCAGATACAATGATCTATGAAACAATATATATATATATATATATATATATATATATATATATATATATATATATATATATATATATATATATATATATATATATATATATATATATATATATATATATATATATATATATATATATTATAAGATCCGATTTTGCATATTATAACATGTTCCGGTTCGACGGGAAACTGACAACTAATTGAAGGAACACCGTATTTTTTCCGAATTTGGATTCTGCGGATCATTTCTGATATAATATCTATATCATATCTATACCTATCTCTGCTTGTTTTTGAGAAAATGGCAATTTAAGATGTCAAACTACCGCACATTATGCAGTTTTATGGGAAAACAACTAAATGTTATAAAATGTATTATGTTTAATTTAATTTATTTTAAAGACTCTATCTGGAGGTCATAATAGCTTATTTCGGCTTTACCGAATGCTGTAAATTGACTTTTCTAATAATGTTACTTCAAAATTTAAATGCAAAACCCTGTATATTTTTAAATTTGGATTCTACGGGTTATTCCTAATATAAAATCTTAATTATATATCCTATACCTATCTTTGTTAGTTTTTAAGAAAAGGGCGATTGTAATGTTTGAGAAAAACAATTTTCTTTTCTCAAAAACTAACAAAGATAGGCAAAATGTTAACAGTAGTTTTATATGAAATGACGTATAATCAAATTTTAAAAAATATGAAGAGGTGTTGCATTAAAATTTTGATATATAGAAAAGTCAATTTTACTATCCAGTAAGCGGAGTAGTTTTATTATGCCCAAATAGGGTCGTGACTCAATTAAATTAGGCACAATAAATTTTATAACATTTATTGTTTTCCCATAAAAGCATAATTGCGTCACCTGAACATCTTCAGTGCCCTTTTTCAAAACAAGCAAATATAGACATAATAGATTTTATATCAGAAATGATCCGTAAAATCCAAATTTCGAAAAATATACAGAGTATTCCATTGGAAAAATCATCTTGCGGTCGTTTCCGGTTAAACCGGAAGCGATAGACACATTTTATAATATAATATAATATGTCATCCCAAAATTTGAAAGCCATGTGTTTTCATACAAAAAAATAAAGAGCTGGGTAGTGATTTCGTTGTCACCCAGTATATATTTTTGGCTGGACTCAAGAATGCTTAGAATTGTGGGAAACGCCATTGCTATCATATTAAAATTAACAACATATGAATTAGCGTCGTTTAAGGTTTCAGGCCGTTGTAGCATTAACATAGTTTTTAATGTTTGCGGTGAATTAGCCGGTAAAATTAAGACAGATGTATTTTTTACTTGATTAATTAGAAGTAATTTTGCGGCGTCGTATGGGACTTCGCAATTTATTTTGGAAATTATTCTTTGTATAAATGTTTTTAACCTATCGACAAATTGTAAAATGTTTCTGCCTTTATTAATTTTAAAATATTGCAATTATTGCATTAGAAAAGAATCGGTAATTGGGTCACCAAATTTCTTTATTAATTCAGTTTTTATTAAAGGCCCATCGGTAAGATCGAGCCGAGATAATAAGAAATTTAAGCATTATCAACTTATTTAGATTTTATCGCGTCTAAAATGACCTTTTTCTGGTCTTCAGATCTGCCGTGCAATTAAAAAACCTAGTATGTCAGAAAGGATGAGTTTTGGGGAAATCAATAAAAACTTTTTTTTACAAAAAATTGCACAACTTCTTTATTATTTAACTTGTGAAGCTGAAACTTAAGACACAAAGTAAGGAAGTCCTAAAGCTACACAAAATATACCCAAAGAGTCAATATTTTGTAAAACTTGTGAAAAAAGCGTTTGAAGAACATACTAAAACAGTTATTTTGTTAAATGTATTAAGTATTTACAAATTAAAAACCTAGTATGTATTATTTTCAATTTAAAAAACAAGTAAGACGACTTACTGAGTTACAAATTAAAAGTATGGTTCTTAAATTAATTGAAATAAAGGTAAAATACATAATGAATTTACGGATCTTCATCTACGAATTTTCAAGGTCACTTGCAACGTCTGACACCGGAAGTTGCTTCCAAAAAGTTGTTTCTTGGGCGGCATGTGATTTATCAATTCTTTAATTATTTTTCCTTCTTTTCCAAATTTATACCCCTAGCAGTGGATAAGGTCCAGCCAATGGTAAGGTATTGTGTTTAAACTTAGGTTTTAAAAATTTTACTTCCTTGAAGTCCGTTTCAGCAAATTCAGACTTAAAAAATAAAGACCTAGATCCCTTTCTAAATTGGCATTCTTTTATATCAGCTAATAAGGGTATATTATTTTGATTTTGCTTTCTAGCTTGACAACCGTTTTCAAAACTTAGAAAGTCTGATGCATGAAGTTCAATTACCTTAGAATTCTTACAAGAGGACTTAATTAATTGAAGAAGGTCTTCAAAAGTAAGAACTTCTTTGGCTTTGTTCCATTTTTTGCCGATCGCCCCGTGTAGTGCATCAGCTTTCATAAACGAATGCCCAGACTCGAAGAACCTAAATGTTATTGTTTCAGGTCCCCAATCTTCATTTACAAATATGACACAATGAACTAAACAATGTCCAATTTTTATTCTGTAGCGCAGTTATCTGCCCAAAATATAATATGTTTTTATCATCACTGAGTTGTCTTAAAACATTATAGAATGTTGAAACTACGTCCGGTCCAGTGCGACCTTTTGTTGCTTCATGCCACAGCATGAAAAAATGAGTGCCATTTTTTTCTTAAATTTGCAAAGATTTCGTTAAAGCATATCAATCTGCTCACAAAAATGAGTTTTTAATGGTCATCTTTGGAATGATAAGAATTTTTGCATGTCTACTGCATACAAATCTATGTTATTTTCCCACATATTATTTACATCATGTTCGTATAATTTACGAGCCGCAGTATATCTTTCTTTATGCTTTTATATTTTTGACAAATTTCACATGTTTCGGGGCAATGGTCGTTAGTGGTTTCGTTAGTTTCATTATTTTCTGTTTCTGATTCTGTATTATTTGTTTCTTTTATGTGTTCTGTATAAATGCCACAACTAGGGCATTCATCTTGTGATGGTTTTGAAAAACCAATATTTTCTTTCTGAAAAACTTTTCTGTATGTTTCGTAAGAAATTTTGCGATTGGTTTTTTGTAATCATCCAAAGCTGATAGATGGTAAGATCTGAAGGTAAGTATCTTTTTAGAGCGCATGAGATAATTTGTAGTGAGATACTGCTGGGTGATAGGAATTAATATGAGTTTTAATTAAAGAGTAATTTTCTTCCGATATTTCTTTCATTACTTTTCCTCGTTTTGATCCTCGTTTATCATTAACATCTTGAAAATGTTCATCGATATTCTTAAGATACTCGGTTATTATAAAGTCGGTCTTGTGCCCCAATGTATGTAAAAACATTGTCTTACATACCTGATTTGAATTAAATTCAATACTTGAATCTTTATTTAGACTTTTCGATGAAAAAGGCAGAAAATATTTAACCGAACATTCTTTGTGGGACTGCGCTTCTTTTCTGTAAAACTTAACATTTTCTTTTTTAAGATACTTTCCTAAAAATAGGCGTCTTTCTCCAAAGTCAAGCTTATTAAAATATTCAAACGAGCTACTCGCTTATCCTCGGAGATTCTTTCCGAACACTTTTTCTACAGGTAGACTTACATGGTGATAACAATTTATTTTTAATTTTCTTTTTAGCTCCTTTACATTTCTTTGGTTCACATTCTAATTGGAAAAAGGCTTCTGACTCATCATTTGCGTCATCATTGCTCGTGATGTGTTTTCCGTCTCACTAGCTTTTTTGTTAATCTCTTCTTCTCCATTTTCAATGTTTGTGTCTGTATCCTTAAATAAGTCGATTTCCATCATAGAGTGAAGCTGTGTAGCATCTACAATGTAAATAGAATTAATACGTACGTTGGTGTAATATTTAGCGCTAAAAGACACTTGGTCTTATTTGATGGCTGACGCATATTTGGGGTTTATCGGGTTTACTAAAGAACGCCTCAACAGACTTTACGTTAATAGTATAACCACGACTGCTTCCATATTCCCAAGGACCTAATTTGGGATATAATTTTCCTTCTTCATGGCTTTGGCGCAGCTTGTCTATTATTGGCGTCATAATTTTTATCAATCAATTTATTAAGGTTAAAGAAATTTGGCACTTTATTTTCTTTTTCTTCAGGCACATAGTCAGGATCCAGATCGGGTCATCTTCGGGTGTAGGGGAGTAAGGGCATTTTTCTAAAAACAGTTCACGTAAAGAATAGGCGTGTGCAATATAGAGTGTAATTTTAATTAGTGTAATTTAAGCATTTAACAACCTTTGCATAAAAAAGCTTTTTTATATTTGGATAGAGGTATCAATTTTCTCACAAAACTCATCTCTCTTTAAAATGTGATACTTTTGTATGTGTACCACCTTTAACTTTTTCCGTATTTAAAAAAACCAAAATCAAAAGAAATTCGGTCGTGTTATTTTTTATTTCCTTTCTATCAAGGTATCACAAAGCATACCTTTTAAAAAAAAGTTGAGGGTTGTTTTTACCGCAAAAAGAGGGACAAGTTTTACGTAACGTGTAAGGTAAAAATACTGCGCCAAACCAAAAAAATAGTAGATTATATTAGTAGCAAAAAAACAATTTGTTTCCGTTCTTTTTAAAAAAAATTACATTTTAAAAAATTGCCCTAATTGAACCAACCTTATAATATAAGGTTAGGTTAGGTTAGGTTAGGTTAGGTTAGAAAGATATTATCTCCTACCTTTTTTATAATTATTTATTGTAAATTTGTAATTGTATGTAACTTCCTAAATTTGTAACACCTTTTATAATTATACATTAGGTAGTAGGCTTATAGTTAAATAAAAATGCTTACCTTTTAACTCCTGCCTGCGCTTTTTGAACCATTATACGACTACGGTTTGATACTAAACTAGAAAGAACTTGTTTTTCGCGCTCCATGATAAATTGTTATTAGTAGGTACAAAATACGGCGAAACTCGTGCGTGCACTTGCTCCAACAGCTAGGGAGAACAGACTAACTTTACTGAAGTGATATTTCAGCCAAACGCGCACTTTTGATATAATTTTCGTCACGTGACTTATGAAATGAAGCCCTATTGGTCCTTTATTTATTAGTAAGTCGACATACTATGTTTTTACTTTTGTAAATTATTTTACTTTTTTTGTTGCCTATATAAACATTAGACATACTAGGTTTTTTTATTGTAAATTAAAATTAAAATAAATAGTTTATAGACTTAAAGGTTTTTGTATGGTAAACATAACATACTAGGTTTTGCACTTGGTAAATTTTAATTTTTAATTTAATTGTAAGAATCTTAAAGTAGCAAGTCTTCTTACTTTCCTTAATTATTAACATTTTTCAAGTTTAAAAATATTGGCGGATTTGTCTTCTTAAAATAAATCAGATGGTGTAGTAAACTTAAATTCCTAGTAAGTCGACTTACTAGGTTTTATATTGCACGGGAGAGATGCCAGAGCTGTGTAATATAAATTATAAAATTCATTCACTATAACTTTCTAAATGCTTTTGATTGCCAGAGAAACTTGGCAAAAGAGAGGTGAAAAATCTAATGTTTTCCATTTTTTTATTATCCAAATTTAAATTTTCTACTAAAACAACTAATTTTTTCTGTGCTTTAGGAGCTATTTTTAGAGTCGGAGTTTTCCGAACTATTAGGTTCAGTGTCAGAACTTTCTGCTTTATTTTTGCAATTCAAACCTAAGACAGCCCTATTTTTAGTAAAATTTTTCTTCAACGGAAAAAAGCGTCAGACATAAATGGCAATTCAGCAGTTACTTACAATATATACAAGGAAGAGTCCATAAAGATATATTGCAGCGGTACAGCAGCAATGGATTTTCAAATAGAGGTGTGGCTAAGGCTTCCGGGATGCCTGGAGACTTCGGTGTCCAGAAGATGGTCAATCTACGTTGGGGTCAGGAACTGGGTGGACGGGTCACTAGCAACACGGCAGCCGATTGGTCACCAATTCCTTTGGTCTTTGCTGGGTACACAATTTTCTTCTGGTTTTTTAGAAAAATCGCACACAGCTGTAAGTGCTGTATTTTGAAATAGTGCGCTAAGAATTAAAATTCACTTTCATTCAACGAAAAGGCCGATAAAGAACGAAATCGCACCATCCTGTTCGCAGCGCCAGTTAAATAACGAGATCGGCAGAGCTTCTTTTAAAAAAGTTTTATTTTACTAAAAATGAACCTGAATAACTACAAACTAACTTATTATCTTAAAATTAGAATTAAAACTAAGGTGAACATTTATTACGAACAGCACGGAGTTTTGACACGCAAATAATGTTGCCATTGACTATGCAAAAACTGTATATATAGGTAAAGATTGCATAGTCAGCAATAAATATCTATTCAAGGGATATTACTCGTAAAGACATATTTTACGAAAAGACTATGTGTGGTTTTTTGTTTATTATGGGTTTAAAATCGCTAAAACTGCGCACTTGTTATGGAACTTTCAAAATGGGTGTCACAGAGCTCCTAATTTTTAAAAGTGCCACACATTTGATTTAAATGCGTCTAAATCTTCTTTTCTTGTATATATTTTAGTTAAAGTAATTTCGGTTTTTTGCAGACAGTACACCAAGACTTAAAGCCTTAGTACTAACGTGGGTGTCTTAAGTAAAGTAAGAAGTAGTTTATTAATACGGAAATTAAAAGGTTTGGGTGTTCGGATAGAAAAATAATGCAACCGGCAGCAGCAGGTTCTACCTTCTGGATATCCTGGGGATAAAGAAACGAACAAAGTCTTTGGCCTTTATAGATGGACTGTATAGGGATGCATAAAAAGAGCACGACGTATTGCTCTGTTTAAAGCTACTAGAGGAACAATTATATTTGATAATTCTTGGAGCAGACACCGTAGAAGTACCAATAAAAATTTACGGACATCCTATAGCTTGTCAATGGGCAAGAGAAAAAATATTTTCTAAAAATGGGAAGTGAGGCAAACGGCGCGGCTTTTTTTTTGGGTGTAGTCAAGAATGCTTAGAATTGTGGGAAACGCCATTCCCTAGACATGAAAACAATATTTTAGAGGAGATGTGATTTGGGATACATATGGAATATCCATAGATAAATAAAAAAAGATTTTCTATCTCAAAAAAATCGAGCTTTTTCGGAGCTTCTGTGGCTACTATATAATAAGCCGATGTTTATATTGCACCAATTAATAACGTTCTCAAAGGTAATGCCCAGCAGATAACTCTACTTCGCGATAACGGAGATGGTTGTGTTTTTAAGACATTAAATAAAACAAGATTTCTGGTACCTCAATCTTATATTAGTTGAAAGTCCTGAGGCAAATTTATTTGCATTCTTGAGACTGCTTTTCAAATCAAGCTTAACGACACACACACACATATATATATATATATATATATATATATATATATATATATATATATATATATATATATATATATATATATATATATATATATATATATATATATATATATATATATATATATATATATATATATATATAATATAAAAAAAATGAAATATAAAAAAACTATTTTGCACCATTGAATTTAAAAATTAATAAAAATACGAATAGTGCTTAAACAAGAATTAAACAAAAAACTTATTAAGTACCGAAATACCAGTCGCTAAGGTCATGTTTGGTTAATTCGAACTGTATAGGATGTTCAAAATTTAGTGTCAAACTCTTCTAATTTGAAAGCACTATATTTTTCTTATTTTAAATATAAGGCCTTGTATATTTTTAGGTCGTTAGATGCATAATTAAAAAACAAACATTTTTCTGATTATAACATTATGGAAATTCCTAACACATTAAAAGTTATGAAAACCGATTTTGGCATCTATTTTAATAGTAATACCCTTGAATAAAAATGATGGGTGGCTATGAAAAACAATTTGTTTGACATAGGAGTTTCCTAATAACGTAAACTATTACCTAAAAATTGGTTACAGTTACATAAATGTTAACCAAAAGGTATTAAAAATTAAAAATTAGGTTTATTTAACATTTAAAGGTTTTTAAATTAATTCAATTTAATTAATAAATAATAATAATTTACTCGAATTTTTATAATACGTCAAAATAAAATTCTGTTAGTTAAATAAACTCCAATATATATATATATATATATATATATATATATATATATATATATATATATATATATATATATATATATATATATATATATATATATATATATATATATATATATATATATATATATATATATATATATATATATATATATATATATATATATATATATATATATATTAAAATATATATATATATATATATATATATATATATATATATATATATATATATATATATATATATATATAAAGTAAATTCATGAGTGCATGCATGGGGATCTCGGAATTCGTAAGAGATACGAAGTCGGTTAAATTATGGCAAAGTTGCGCATTTAGGTGCCTAACAACATGCCGATCGGAAACTTGTAAAATTCCGAGTACTTCCGGAGAAATCTGGAAAAAACCGAAATTTGCTGATTTCGTTTTTATTTTTTTATGGCGTTATTTAAAGAGATATGAAAAAACAAAAGATACTTTCTCATGGCTACTTCTTAAGCTCTACAAAACAGCGTTGAGAGATTTTCCGTACGACGTTTCGTTTTCGTTAGACCATCATCAACTTTATTTTTTTAAATACGGACCTGGGTTTTTATTTAATTTTTTGAACCTCTTATTATCCCAATTTATACCTGACCCCTGTATATATACAGGGTGCCACAGATTCGAGTGCATGCATGGGGATCTCGAAAACCGTAAGAGTTACGAAGTCGGTTAAATTATGGCAAAGTTGCGCATTTAGGTGCCTTACAATATGCCGATTAGAAAGTTGTAAAATTCCTAATACTTCCGGAGATATCCGGAAAAACCGAAATTTGCTGATTCCGTTTTTATTTTTTATGGCGTTATTTAAAGAGATATGAACGGACCTAGGTTTTTATTTTATTTTTTGAACCTCTTATTACCCCAATTATAAAAATGTATAACACTTAATATTTATTACAAATATGGAACGCCCTATAAGAAGGTATGTGCCTGCCTTGTCTTACTCATTGTCTCTTATGGAAAATATGTTTATTTAACAGAAAAATATTAAGTGCTATACATCATTGTAATTGGGATTACAATTGCTTCAAAAAATGCAATAAACAATTGAGTGCCGCATTTAAAAAATAAAGTTGATGATGTTTTAAGGAAAACGAAACGTCGTACGGAAAATCTCTCAACGCTGTTTTGTAGAGCTTAAGAAGTGGCCATGAGAAAGTGTCTTTGTTTTTTCATATCTTTTAAATAACGTCAGAAAAAATAAAAACTAAATCAGCAAATTTCGGTTTTTTCCGGATATCTCCGGAAGTACTCGAATTGTACAACTTTCTAATCGGCATGTTGTTAGGCGCAACTTTGCCATAATTTAACCGACTTCTATCTCTTACGGTTTCCGAGATCCCCATGCATGCACTCAATCTGTGGACCCTGTTATATATATATATATATATATATATATATATATATATATATATATATATATATATATATATATATATATATATATATATATATATATATATATATATATATATATATATATATATATATATATATATATATATACCATGGCAACACTATTTGCGTGTCAAAACTCCGTGCTGTTCGTAATAATTGTTCACCTTAGTTTTAATTCTAATTTTAAGATAATAAGTTAGTTTGTAGTTATTCAGGTTCATTTTTAGTAAAATAAAACTTTTTAACAGATGCTCTCCCGATCTCGATTTCGTTCTTTATCGGCCTTTTCGTTAAATGAAAGTAAGTTTTAATTCTTCGCACACTATTTCAAAATACCGGACTTACAGCTGTGTGCGATTTTTCTGAAAAATCAGTAGAAAATTGTGTACCCAGCAAAGCCAAAGGAATTGGTGACCAATCGGCTGCCGTGTTGCTAGAGACCTGTCCACCCAGTTCCTGAC
Source organism: Listronotus oregonensis (assembly GCA_019359885.1). NCBI lineage: Eukaryota > Metazoa > Arthropoda > Insecta > Coleoptera > Curculionidae > Listronotus > Listronotus oregonensis. Next base: position 24,346 of record JAHBCN010001413.1, read on the forward strand.
CCTAACGTAGATCGACCATCTACTAGACACCAAAGAATCCAGGCATCCCGGAAGCCTTAGCCACACCTCTATTTAAAAATCCATTGCTGCTGTACCGCTGCAATATATCTTTATGGACTCTTCCTTGTATATATTGTAAGTTACTGCTGAATTGCCATTTATGTCTGACGCGTTTTTCCGTTGAAGAAAAATATTACTAAAAAATAGGGCTGTCTTAGGTTTGAATTGCAAAAAAGGAGAAGGTTCTGACACTGAACCTTATAGTTCGGAAAACTCCGACTCTAAAAATAACTCCTAAAGCACAGAAAGAATTAGTTGTTTTAGTAGAAAATTTAAATTTGGATAATAAAAAAATGGAAAACATTAGATTTTTCACCTCTCTTTTGCCAAGTTTCTCTGGCAATCAAAAGCATTTAGAAATTTTTATAAGCGCAGTGGATGAATTTTATAATTTATATTACAAGTCATTTTAGACGCGATAAAATCTAAATAAGTTGATTATGCTTAAATTTCTTATTATCTCAGCCCGATCTTACCGATGGGCCTCTAATAAAAACTGAATTAATAAAGAAATTTGGTGACCCAATTACCTATTCTTTTCTAATGCAATAATTGCAATATTTTAAAATTAATAAAGGCAAAAACATTTTACAATTTGTCGATAGGTTAAAAACATTTATACAAAGAATAATTTCCAAAATAAATTGCGAAGTTCCAAACGACGCCGCAAAATTACTTCTAATTAATAAAGTAAAAAATACATTTGTCCTAATTTTACCGGCTAATTAACCCCAAACATTAAAAACTATGTTAATGCTACAACGGCCTGAAACCTTAAACGACGCTTATTCATATGTTGTTAATTTTAATATGATAGCAATGGCGTTTCCCACAATTCTAAGCATTCTTGACTCCACCCAAAAAAAAGCCGCGCCGTTTGCCTCACTTCCCATTTTTAGAAAATCTTTTTTCTCTTGCCCATTGACAAGCTGTAGGATGTTTGTGAATTTGTATTGGTACTTCTATGGCGTCTGCTTCAAAGAATTATCAAATATAATTTTTCCTCTAGTAGCTTTAAACAGAGCAATACGTCGTGCTCTTTTTATGCATCCCTATCCAGTCCATCTATAAAGGCCAAAGACTTTGTTCGTTTCTTTATCCCCAGGGTATCCGGAAGGTAGAACCTGCTGCCGCCAGTTGCATTCTTTTTCTATCCGAACACTCAAACCTTTTAAGTTCCGTATTAATAAACTACTTCTTAATTTACTTAAGACACTCACGTTAGTACTAAGGCTTTAAGTCATGGTGTACTGTCTGCAAAAAAAACCGAAATGATTATTACTTTAACTAAAATATATACAAGAAAAGAAGATTTAGACGCATTTAAATCAAATGTGTGGCACTTTTAAAAATTAGGAGCTCTATGACACCCATTTTGAAAGTTCCATAACAAGTGCGCAGTTTTAGCGATTTTAAACCCATAATAAACAAAAAACCACACATAGTCTTTTCGTGAAATCTGTCTGCACGAGTAATATCCCTTGAATAGATATTTATTGCTGACTATGCAATGGCAACATTATTCGCGTGTCAATGCCCCGTGCTGTTCGTAATAATTGTTCACTTTAGTTTTAATTCTAATTTTAAGATAATAAGTTAGTTTGTATTATTCAGGTTCATTTTTAGTAAAAAAAAACTTTTTTAAAAGAAGCTCTGCCGACCTCGTTATTTAACTGGCGCTGCGAACAGGATGGTGCGATTTCGTACTTTATCGGCCTTTTCGTTGAATGAAAGTGAATTTTAATTCTTAGCGCACTATTTCAAAATACCGGACTTACAGCTGTGTGCGATTTTTCTAAAAAACCAGAAGAAAATTGTGTACCCAGCAAAGTCCAAAGGAATTGGTGACCAATCGGCTGCCGTGTTGCTAGTAACCCGTTCACCCAGTTCCTGACCCCAACGTAGATCGACCATCTTTAGACACCGAAGCCTCCAGGCATTCCGGAAGCCTTATCCACACCTCTATTTGAAAATCCATTGCTGCAGTACCGCTGCAATATATCTTTATGGACTCTTCCTTGTATATATTGTAAGTAACTGCTGAATTGCCATTTATGTCTGACGCTTTTTTCCGTTGAAGAAAAATTTTACTAAAAAATAGGGCTGTCTTAGGTTTAAATTGCAAAAATAAAGCAGAAAGTTCTGACACTGAACCTGATAGTTCGGAAAACTCCGACTCTAAAAATATCTCCTTAAGCACAGAAAGAATTAGTTGTTTTAGTAGAAAATTTAAATTTGGATAATAAAAAAATGGAAAACATTAGATTTTTCACCTCTCTTTTGCCAAGTTTCTCTGGCAATCAAAAGCATTTAGAAAGTTTTATAATCGCAGTGGATGAATTTTATAATTTATATTACACAGCTCTGGCATCTGAAGACCAGAAAAAGGTCATTTTAGACGCGATAAAATCTAAATAAGTTGAAATTGCTTAAATTTCTTATTATCTCGGCCCGATCTTACACAGAAAAAAACATATTATCAAATAGAGTATTTAGATATTTTTATTTATATTTATTTATATTGAGATTACCGATTCTTATTTGAAGAAAGCCACCTTAAAAGAAATATTTCAAAATGATTAATAAAATTATATCATATCCTCAAAATATATTTTCACTTTAAAAATACAGTCTAAAGCTAAGACTCTCATGATTTTGGTTTGAACTTCTTTGTTCTTCAGTTTAAAATAACATATAATTTTACTTTCAATTTCAGTTACTTTTAAAATAAAAACTGGTCATTTACAATTAAAATGACATATCATTTGAAGAACGCGTCCTGTATGTTCAATTTGAAACATTTGGATTGCTCAATTTGAGAATATATTTGCAATATAATCTAAATATAAAATTTTTGAAATTCCGAATCTGAATATAAAATTTTTGAAATTCGGAAATTTTCATTTCTAGAAAGTCCACCTACGATGTACCTCGATTGGCACCGAAAACTAGCGGCGCTCGGTCTGCCCGGTCATTCGTGTGATTAAAGCCGGAGTCTCATGCGTCCGATTTCCGACGATCCGATGTACGATTTTTTTTTTAATTTTGTGTCGGAAACTTGCATGTCTCATTAATCCGAATTTCGGATCCGAAGTCGTCAAAAGAAAAAAAAGAAGCATTTTGAAGGTCAACCTGTAAAACTGCAACGAAAAGAAGAGAAAATAATAATAACCTATAAACTTTTTTAATTTTGGGATTTGCGATTATTGTTAAAAGAATAGATATCTTTGTTAATTCTTGGTGGAACTATAAAATTATTTAATGGAAAAAGCGGAACTGGTTGTTGAGTATGAGGTAAATTTAAGTTAAGGTCAAAAGCTTTAATATTAAATTAAATTAATGTGAATTTTTAAAATACCTAGAACGTCTTTGTTTACAGGAGGACGAGAACAATATAGAAAATCCTGTATCAGTGGAAGAACTCCTTATAAGCTGTGTAATGGCAAGACTGCCACTATGGGACTCCAGGTTACCCCTTAAAGAAAGATCAAAAACCATTAGGGATTCTCTATGGTTAGAGATTTATCAAGAATTTGGAGACAATCCTGATTTTTCAGTAGAGTTTTTAACCAAAAGATGGAGGAACCTCCGGGATACTTTTGTTAGAATTAAAGGTGACTATACTCCTTCTGGATCAGGTGCAAAAAAAAAAAAAAATGGGAATATTATGATTCATTACAATTTCTAAATGATACTATAAGTTACAAGGCTACAGTTAGCAATATAGTATTTCCAACCCCCGGTCCAAGTAGTGCCAGCACATGTACCACTCCAAGTCTCATGCTTTCCCCTACGGCTGTGTCAGAGACTGATTTAGACGAAAAAATGAAAGTGTCAACACAGCAAAAATTAGAAGGTGCCATATTAGATGCTCTTAATAGAGTTAATCAACCAATAGAGGTCCCCGTATATCGGAGTTACTGGAAAAAATGCCACAACAGCCAAAAACTTTATTGGAAATAAAACTTTTACAAGTAGCTTATGATGGTGCAAAAGATTATTTATATGATTTTTTTATTGTTTGTTATTGCCTATTAATAAAAATTGTTTTGGTTAGTTAGTTAGGTTTATGATAGGATTTTTTGTTGTTTTTTATTGCTATTAATAAAAAATATGTTCCAATAGTCTTTTTTGTACTCATAAATTTCTTTTGCAATAACACTGACTTTTTTTACTGTCATCTTAATTATTTGTTAATAAATTCTTTCGGTTATCACTTGACAATGTTTAGTGGCATGTACTAGTAAAAATATTGTAAAATTATCTACAAAAACAATGGATATCCAAGGAGTTAATAAAACAAATTTTTGGATTAAGAACTAAAATGTTTATTAAAATTAATTTCCAATCTAATTTATTTATTCCACTGAAATGAAACTGCTCCCTCATTTATAAAATATGTTGCTAGGTTTTCTCTCATTTGTTCTGCCTGGCGTCCATACATATTAGTACTGGTCCTTTTTATGTGACTTAAGTTATTAATTTCTTCATTTCTCCAATCAGCTGGAATGATTACACCCTCCGAAGATTCAGTGTCAGCAGTAGTAGCTGTGAAATAATTTGCTTCTCTTAAATTCATAAGAAAATTATGTAAACAAACTGCAGCTTTAACAATAGCAGTAACAGTTGGATCACTAGCTAAAATTGGTCGCCTAAAAATGCGCCATCTGGCTGCTAGGATTCCAAAGACATTCTCAATTACTCTTCTTCCTCTGCATAATCTAAAATAATACATAATTTAATAGAAGGGTTGGAACTTTTTTCAACTGAATGATCATATCAGCCTAGTAATTTTTAAATTATAGCATACACAGGTGAAACCTGACCCCTAAAGTATTGTATGTGAACAATATGCAGAACATGCAGTAATAAAATAAGGCAATTGATTATGTTGTTTGGCAATAGCTAAATGTATAAGCATTAACATTATAACTTAAAAAAGTATTTTTTTTTTAATTTTTCACATAATTAACCAATATACCTAAAAATGTGGAAATCTCATAGTTACTAAACATTGGTATGCTCAAAGTTGCTGTAGTATTTAGTTCAATATTTACCTATAATTAATTATCCTCGTGACTTGGGGCAATAAGCGGCCAGCATATGGTCTCATTATACAAGTTGATAATGGAAAAGCTTCATCGGCAACAATATAATAATTAAATTGTTCTTCTTGTCCCAACTGAGAGGGTGCAGGAAATTTCATACTATTTGATGCAATTAGCTTTCCAATATTACTATTCTTTAATATTCCTCCATCACTATGGTGACCTTCCGAACCTATATCCACTATAGTAAATTTGTAATTTGTATCACACATTGCTAACAGAACAATACTGTGGCTTCCTTTGTAGTTATAAAAAGTTGATCCAGACTTTGGTGGTGCCTAAATTTTTTTGAAAATTCAACTTTTTAAATATTCTTTATGCCTCAGTTTGAGTAAACATTTGATCACTACTTAATATGAGCCTTCTCTGATAAAATTCATGTATTATTGCACTCACCTAAAAATAACCAGTGTAAAACCAGTAAGCCAGAGATATATTTTGAAGAATTTTGAATAAAAAATTTTAATTTACAATACCTGTATTAGATAAATTTTTTTAATAAATTTTAATATACTGGCAAAAAGCCCAATATTGCTTAACAACTTCACACTGATTGACAGCTGCATCATACTTAAAAATATATTTGTTTAAATAGCACTTTTCTAGGTGATAAGGTTTGCATACCTATTCGCTTAAAAAAAATTACCACTACATTATTAGGTACTTCATATACTTACTTGAATTACCACATGTTTGCCATCAGGCACCTACACAATTAGGCAGTTGCCATTTTTGTTCAAACCCTTCAGCAATTTTTAGCCAAGTCTCTTTAGCTGGTTGCAGCAGTATATTTGGACTCAAACACTCCCATATAGCATCACAAGTCTCCCGTATAATGCTTGAAACTGTATTAGGAGCAATTCGGAAGGCGTATGAGATAGATATCATACTGTCCCCACTAGCAAGATATCTATAACAGTGAAAATCATTTTAATGGGCATTAAAAAGATACTGATTTAGGTTTACCCTTCATATTTTTTTGTAAATGCTTACTGATGTCTTAAGATACACTTTTATTTATTTTTTATTTCTTTCATGCCTACCTTAATGTAAGAGCGAGTCGCTCACCAGCAGATATTGGTTCACGTACAGCATACAGTTTTGTTATTTTTGGTGCCACAATTTTTAATAAGTCCTGAAAGGTTTCACTTGACATTCGAAGATAATTAAAATATTTGTCTGGATCATTTAGTCGCATTTCTTGCAATAAATTGTGATAAACTCCTTGGATTTTCCGATTTTTAAAAATATCTCGAACCCAAAACTTTTTTTTTCTTCTTTGCTTGACTTGCTTTTTTCTCGAAAACACTGATGAAACTCGCAGCGATAATAATGATAAAAGAAGAACATTTGTTTGAAAACAGTAATTTCTTTGGTGTTGAACCGATCTTAAATTATAATTATTCATTTTTAAGTACAAACTGTAATTACCCCAACAAAGTAAATAAAGTAAGGTTAGAAAATCAACAAGAAACGTCCGACATCGTACAAAAGTTAAAATTAATTTAACTTTATCCGACGCAGTGTTGCCAACTCTCAAAAATGGTAATTATGCAGAAAGTGGCCGCAACGCCGATTTTAACGAAATTTGGTATATGGGGGTTTTTTGGGGCACTGATCACGAATCTGAAAACCTTTTTTCGCGGAAACGTTTCGTTTTTAAGATATTCATCATCAAACTTGAAAATCAAACTGACCTCATTTGCACTATTCCTCCTTCTTTTTGTACAGGATTCTTGATTGTTACACTAAATTGGAACACAATAGTTTATAAACACCTTTTGATACTTGTTTTTATATTTATTTTATACTTTTTTTTTATTTAATTGTAAACATTCACTTTCGAATGCCGCAATCATGTATACTGAAGGGAATTTTTAAGCAAACATGGCCGCACTGTTTGAAAGTCATACTGCAATTAAATGGAAAAAAGGTGTAAAATATACATAAAAAAAACAGTTTTTAAAAGGTGTTTATAGAATATTGTGTGCCACTTTAGTGTAAAAATCAAGAATTGTGTACAAAAAGAAGGTAGAATATAGTGTAAATGAGAGCCACTCACTTTAAGCCTACCTACCTACCTTGTGTAAATGAGGTTAGTTTGATTTACAAGTTTTATGATGAATATCTCAAAAACGAAACATTTCCGCCAAAAAAGGTTTTTATATTCGTGATCAGCGCCCCAAAAAACCCCTGTATACAAATTTCGCTAAAATCGGCGTTGCGGCCATTTTCTGCATAATTACCAAATTTTATTATTTATAAAATATTTAATTAAATATTTTTACATACATAATACATTAAAAATAATTAATAAATAATAAAATTTTATAAAACAAATAATAAATTCAAAACAATCAATAGATAACTTCATTCAGTAACATGTTTTTATATTTTTTATTCATAAATTATCTAAAGCTACAAGTAACAAATCTCTTACTGACTAGATGTCGCTAAGGCGGTATGTACAAAAATAAATATAATTGGCTAGATTGGATTATCCCAGGGCCCGTACTATTACACCTTTATTTTGCTCAATTTAACATTTGAAAAAAATAAATATTTAAAGTTATAAAAATCCCTAAAAATATAGCACCCCTAAAAAGTCCCATCTCACTTTTTTTGCCCCCAAATTTAGGGGGAAAACCCCTAACTTGGCAACCTTGATCCGACGTCGGATGAAATGTTAAAATATTCGGATGAAAATTGGCGCCAAAATGCTCTGACCAATAAAAATACTTTCGGATGATCGGATCGTCGGAAATCGGACGCATGAGACTCCGGCTTAAGGATCAAGGTGAAAGGCATAGCGAAATTTAATCGGACTGTTCTCGTCTCGTTGCACGTGTTTTGGTTTTGGGTGTGTGTACGATTGAATAATGGAGTTAAAGACATTTTACAACAGTGGGGATGTTGTGATAGTGTTATCCAAGCCTTCAAAGGTAAGTATTTACACCATTGTTTTATAAAACTGTTGTCCAAAAAACCAAGGGTCGATAGATCTCAATTGTTACCAAAACAGACATTTTTTTATGTAAATTAACTTACCTATAGGAGCATACGCTTTTGTTTCGTAACTAAACATGTTTATATAAAATGTTAGATATTAACTGATTAAAAACAAACTAAGTACATTGTATAAACCATTAATATTGTTACAGGCTACAGAATAGGAGTACAGAGTGTGATAAAATTCAGTATACCTAACAAAAAATATATACATATACCTACCTACATATCTAATTAATTGTATATTTTTAGGCATTATTTTCAAAATAGAAATTTCTTATTTAACTATAATTCAAAAAATCTTAAATGAAATTGAAAGGCATTGGCGCGCGTTATATTTTTTAAAACTTGCCAGGTAGGAATATGGGTAAATGAAATTGCCTAAAGCTATTCTAAGCAAACTGCTTTTAGTTAAGTATATTATTTTAAAACTTTGACTCCCTGTAGGCTGTAGATACCTCAAACTGCACCTAGTTGAAAAAAAATCATACAAATAAAATTTATAATAATAATACTAATGTATCTTGCTTTCTATATATTGTATAAGCCTGAGTATCTTTACCTTTTTAGTTAAATGTTTAGAAGTACCTAGTAGAACCTAGTATACGATTTGCGAGACAGTTTTTTGAATTAATTATATTTGAAACACTTTGTACTTGTAGTTTTTCGCCCCTGTATAAGTATAGGAGTTAATTTACTTTTAAATGGAATTTTAACATGCATTTTATTTATATTTTATTTTTATTTATCTGTATGTTGGTATAGAAATCTGATATACCCACCTATTTACTTATTACAGAAAAATGTGTTGCCTAATATTTCAATTTTTGCATTTCGAATGTTTATTTTATTTTTTTAGAAAATGTCATAGAGGAAGACCAGTTGCCAGAGTTGTCCGAAAGCCTTCTTAAAGAACTTATCCCGTTGGTTGGGCCTCGAATGCCTCTTCAAAGAAAAATAGCTGAATTGATTTTTATTTCGTTATGAAGTTGAAAACAAGACTGTTTCTTTTTCCAAGAAAGTAGAACTTAAAGTTAATTTGAATAATGAAGATTATATTTTGTTATTTAACAAATTTTTAAAAAGCTTCAGCAAGATATTTTTTTAATAAACGTTAAGATTTTTTACTTGTTGTTTTTTTGTAGTTGTCAGCGAAACCTGTTATAATTATAATGGACTTTTTTAACACAGCGAAAAAACTTTAAAAAAATTGTATACCTATATTAATGTTAGCTAAACGTAATAATGGATTTTTAATATTTTTGAAAAAGTAACCGTATATTTTTCGTATTTCCAATTTTAATGAAAGTAACGTTGTTTAGGTCTTATACAACATTATTTTACTAAAATTGGCTGAATACGAAAAAAAATCCGGTTACGTTAAAAAAAATGTGTTTAGTTATTAGTGCAGCAGGTTCTCTTTAAACGTATTATACAGGGTGTAACAAATTCTAGTGTATGCATGGGGATCTTAAAAACCGTAAGAGATACGAGGTTGGTTAAATTAAGGTAAAGTTGCGCATTCACTTGCCCTACAAAATGCAGTTTAAAATGTGTTATTTTTCCGAATAGTTCCAGAGATATACGGAAAAAAATAAAATTTTCAAAAATTGATCTTTTTTTCTAACCTTAATTATTAACCGATTTTAAAATTAATAACACATTTACATAGCCACTTTATTTCCGCTAAATATTAGTGTTTTTGTATTTGCTATTCAACGTTTCATTTTATGACGACCATCATCAACTTTATTTTTTCTTGTGGACGCCATATTGGATTTTTTTTAGTTTTAAGTTTCTTATTGAATAACCTATTTAACGATGTATCACACTTGCATATCAGATTTGTGGTTAATTTTGGTTTTTCCCGTATATCTTTGGAACTATTCAGAAAACTGACACATTTTAAACGGCATTTTGTTGGGCAAGTAAATGCGCAACTTTGCCTTAATTTAACCCACTTCGTATTTCTTATAGTTTCCAAGATCCCCATGGATACACTCGAATTTGTTACACCCTGTACATATTTTAGTTCTAAAAATGTAAGCATATTAAACCGAACATGTTATTCTTAAATTAATGTTAATATTTCATTATTACTATCACTAATATAAACAAAACCTACTTATACGGAAGATTTGCTATAATTCAACCAAAATTTAAATATTTAATTTGAGTATATCATATTCTTAGAAATACAAATTGTAGGCTCAGATTTAAACTACGATATTTTATTTTAAATAAGGCTTAATTTTGCTTTGAAAAGTTGTTTTTATTTTAAACATACTAACATTTCCGAATTAACTTTTCAGATTCGATAGAATCTTCAATATAACAAAATCATATATTTATTTCTAAAGAAGCTTTCGACTTATGCTAAGCTACTGATATCTTCATTCTAAATCTTTATAGAAACAATTTAATTTAATTGCATGTATAAAAATAAATCTTTTACATGTTACAAATAACGATATGTATATTTAATTTAAATAAATTTAAATAAAGATTTTAAATTATCATATTAAAACAATATAGTCTTGGGGATATACAAAGCTAAGACAGCCTTATACTAATATTATTATGCTTAAATTAAATATATTCTTTTTTCCGTGTACCGATGGGCCTTTAATAAAAACTGAATTAATAAAGAAATTTGGTGACCCAATTACCTATTCTTTTCTAATGCAATAATTGCAATATTTTAAAATTAATAAAGGCAGAAACATTTCACAATTTGTCGATAGGTTAAAAACATTTATACAAAGAATAATTTCCAAAATAAATTGCGAAGTCCTAAACGACGCCGCAAAATTACTTACTAATTAATCAAGTAAAAAATACATCTGTCTTAATTTTACCGGCTAATTCACCGCAAACATTAAAAACTATGTTAATGCTACAACGGCCTGAAACCTTAAATGACGCTAATTCATATGTTGTTAATTTTAATATGATAAAGGCTCAAGTTAATTTTACAAATTAGTTTTCTAATCTTCAAAATACGCAGCAAAATAATAATCATAATAGAGAGTTATTGGAAAATTTTATCAGTATTACTGATTTACCTTAATTTATTACTGCCAAACTATATTTTCCTATCAAAATTTCTGCTTTTGGAGTATTCACACCGTAGCGTTATTAAGGACACAGCGCGCGCAACATTTCGTTCTTTCTAACCTCAATTCGAGTAATCGTGGTTGTTTATTGTCTATAATATTTATTTTTACTAGGTTGCACAAATTAATTTATTTTGAATTCAAAGTTATTAAATGGGGTAATTGTCTCGAAAGTTGCCTCCTCTCCGATTTTGACCAAATTTGGTATACGGGGGTTTTTTGGGGCGCTGATTACGAATCTGAAAAAAATATTTTTTCGACAACGTTTCGTTTTCGAGATATTCATCATCAAAGTTGAAAATCAAACTAACTTCATTTTCACTAATTCCCCCTTCTTTTTGTATACAATTCTTGATTTTCACACTAAAGTGGCACACAATATTTATAAACACCTTTTAAAACTTTGTATTTTTATTTATTTTACACCTATTTCCCATTAAATTGCGAACTTTCAAGTTCAAAGGCAGCAGCCATATTTGCTAGTGTATATGTTACGGTTAAGGTTCGAAATTTGGCTAATCTCGACATTAACCGGTGAATGTTAAAAATTAAAAAAAAACTGAACGACAACTAACCACAACTAACCACAACTAACCAAAATTATTAGTTTTAACCAGAACGCATCAAAGTTGTTAGTTTTGGTTAGTTTTCGTTTAGTTTTTTTTTTATTTTTTAACATTTACCGGTTAATGTCGAGATTAGCCAAATTTCGAACCTTAACCGTAACATATACATGGTTGCGGCCACGTGGGGGGCATGTGAAAGTGGATGTTTGCAATTAAATGGAAAAAAGATGTAAATTAAATATAAAAAATATCCTTTTAAAAGGTTTTTGTGAAATATTGTGTGCCAATGTAGTGTAAAAATCAAGAATTCTGTGCAAAAAGAAGGAGGAATGGTGTATAGTTTTGCAAGTATATCTGTAGTTGTAAAACAAACATGGCTTACTTCATTTATAAAAAGCACAGCGGCGTGCACGTTTTTTAAAAGTTTAGAAATATTTTATAATTTTTTTAAATGAAATAATGTATAAAATATACATTTATGTTTTATTCAATGTATGGTTGTCACCAGACATTAAGGTATTTAAGGGCCATCAGTTACAATTTCACAAAATATTTTTGGGAAAGTCAAAAAAGCAGAAAAACTTTAATATTTAATAGGTTTTTTTAGTAGTCTACCTTCAAGTTAGACGGTATTTTTAATTTGGTAATAATTTGCAATGAAAAATAAAAACAGTTTAAAAAATATCATTTTACGTTCTCTGCAGTGGTATCATTGGTATTTATGCTTTATAAAAAATACTTACTAAGGCATACGCTTACGTTTAAGCGGCAATTTAAGGAATTGCTTGCGGCTTCTTTATCGCAAACCCTATTACCAAAAGAAAACAAAAACAAAATGGACAAAAGTATATTTAAAAATGCTTTTATTTAATTTATGAAAGGTATATGCTTTGTTCTGTGTATAACAGTGTGAAGATCTAAAATAAAAGCGTATTGCTCAGTTTTTATTTAGTGACAAGCAGGTTGCCTAACCATCGGGAACACCCTGTTTCTTTGTTGCTTTCTAACAGCTTAATAATAAACAATACTTTTTTCCCATTTTTTTACATAAAAAAGGTATAAAAACGGATAAAGGTCCTTTTCGTAAAAAGTGTTGCAAACAGATAACTTGCTTATTCCAGTTGCCGCAGCAACGTGTGCTTATTTCCGGATTTTCAGCTGCGCGGACCAGAATTCCCTCCTCTTGCTCGGCAGTTTTAGTCTTTAGGCGACCTGTGGAATTCTGTTTAGAAGAAAAAATACCCGTTTCTCTTAATCGGCCGTAAAATTTTTTTGAAGATCTTTAAATCAGGTTGTGCTCGATTGGGATAGAGTTCCGAAAGACGTACGCGTATACACACAACATACCTATATAGCATTTCTGCGTTTGAAAAAAGTGCGTCTCGGTATTATTAGTTAAACTACGATAAACTCAAAAATTAAACATTATCTGACAAATCCAAGTTACAATAATCAACAAAAAAATAACAACATGGCGGTTTCATAGCAATTGCATCTCTATTAAGTTTATTTGTTTTCATACAGCTTATCTTAAAAAAATATATTTGCAAATTATTAATAATTGGAAAGGTGCACCATATTTAAATTCAAATATTTTTGAAATCGTAACCTTTGGCGACATTCATAACTTAGTATGTCTTTTTACATAAAAAATATGAATAACGTAGCATTTTTAATTAGAACTTTAATAAAGTCAGGCACATTACACATTAAAATTACACCCAAAAAAATATTTTTTCGTCCTTAATAAAACCCTATATTTGCAAATTTGTGCAAAAGCGTTATTTTTCACAAAATTATTAAAGAAAAACAAAAACAAACGTTTAATTTCAACACCCCGTATCTCAGTTAATATCAACTATTTGTATAGGCGAATATGATGAAATTTCAAGTAAGGAGTCTGTCATTTTTTTCATGTGCAATTAGCAGATACTCTGTATATTTTTTAGTATTTTTTGGGACACCGTGTATAACTAAAATTTACTGTAAAAAGTAAAAGACAAAAAATTCTACAATTTCTTTAACACCTATGTAGAAGGTAGAAAAACAAAAACTTATTTAAGAACACACAATACCAAACTTACAAACTTAACAAAAGACTTAAAAATAAAGATAAAACCTCCGACCTCCGACACTGAATGTTTTAATATTCGATGTTTCAAGAAAGAAAGCAAAGATAGCGCAAACACTTCCAATTGCGACTCAATTTACCCCACAGTAACAAAACATGTGACAAACTCCACCAATTAGGTTCGTTTAGGACGCAACTGGGCATGCCTTTCGTTGGCTGTTGCCAGTTTAGCCAAAGTCGATAAGATCTTTAGAAAATAATTACCTATTATAATATCTAGGTACACGTAAAACAAAATGGTTATTTATAAAAATTAAACTATATAACAACCACATTAAATTTTTAGCTTTTTCCAATATTATATTTTGTTATGTGAAAAAACTTATTTTAAAATTAAAATTATTACTTGACCAGCACTAGAGCTTTCTTGCAGGTAAACTTGGCACACACACATATTGTCGTTCGAAATAGTTCGAATTCTTTTCGTTGTTACAGATACATTTGTCAGACAATAAATAAGGTTAGTTTGATTTTCAACTTTGATGATAAATATCTCGAAAACGAAACGTTGCCGAAACATTTTTTTGCAGATTCGTAATCAGCGCCCCAAAAAACCCCCGTATACCAAATTTGGTCAAAATCAGAGAGGAGGCAACTTTCGAGACAATTACCTTGCCTTAAAAAAAGCCTGTTAGAAGCTGCAATTCTGGGAGGTGCCGATGATCAGGAAATAGAATACATAATTTTGGACAACATTCTTATTAATAGAGACAATGTAGAGCATAGACACAGAGACTTCTCATTAGATGATATGCCAGATGAAGATGTGAAATTAAATTTTTGGTTTGAGAGAGATGACATTCCCAGATTAGCACAACTACTGGGGATTCCACCCCATATTGTCACCAATACAAATAATAGAGTTAATGGTAATCATTTCTTTATCTTATATTTTTAAAGTTCTAGCTTTTGTTCCTCATACCTAGATATCATAAAAATATTGTTCTATTTTTTTAGGATTAACTGCATTATGCATTTTATTGAGGCGGTTATCCTACCCAAACAGGTTATCTGATTTATGTTCTCTATTTCATTTCTCGACTCACTCATCATCACAGATTATACGGTCAACCGTAGATACTATAATAGAGAACTGTGAGGGTCTACTCACTAATTTAAATAATCTTCATTGGCTTAATAGGGAGAAGATGCAATATTATGCACAAGTAAGTTAAATATATTAAGGATTATGTACAAAATAAGCGATGCCTTTAATGCAAAATTGAAGCTTCTTATTTCCATATTTGATTACCTAGATATTTTGACTGAGGCTTTTAATTTTTAGGCTATTTATGCCAAAGGAGGAGCTGTAAAAAGTTATTGGGCTTCATTGATGGCACAGCCCGGCAGATATGCAGACCCTCTGTTAACCAAGAAGAATACTATTTTGGTCATAAGAGGTTCCACTGCTTAAAGTATCAATCACTTTTATGTCCTGATGGTGTAATAGCTAGCATAAAAGGACCCCTTTATGGTAGAAGACATGATGCAGCAATGTTTCGAGAATAAAGATTGTATGAAAATGTAAAGTATTGTATCTATGGTGATCAAGCTTACGGCCTTATGGAACTATTGTTGACTCCTTATCCAGGAAGGGTTGAAGATTTAGAACCCCATCAGTACAACTTCAATCATACCATGAAAAATTTAAGGGTATCTGTTTAGTGTAGATTTGTAGATTTTAGAGAAAATCAAAAACATTATTTTACAAGATTTGGAAAAGCTGTATAAAGTAGCAGTCTTATTATCTAACTGTCATACATGCTTATATGGCAGCCAAACTGCTGAATACTTTAATATAGTGCCTCCAACATTAAATGCATATTTTCCAAAATTATCATGTTTTAATAGTAGCATTTTCTTATAAAAATAGAGATGACTAATTAGTGCAATTAAAATAAAAAGCAAAATCCAACTTGTATTTTTATTTATTAATAGTAGGAAAAACAAACAAACAAATATAATACTTTACCCTCAATTCTTTGCCAATTACATTAATTATTAATAATATTATTATTACTATTTATTAATTTTTCAATAAATAATTGCTGTGACTGAAGTACCTTTTTGAAAAGTTTTTTTTCCTCTTGTTTTAATTCACTTCTGCTTTTCTCAATTTCCATTTTTTGCTTTCTTTCTTCATACTCGAATTCCATTCTTTTTTCCTCTAAGGCTATTTTTCGTTCTTCTACCGCTATTTTTCTTTGCTCAAGTGCAATTTAATGCTCTTGAAGTTCAAGCTCTCTTACTCGAATTTGATTTTCCCTTTCATTTCTTTCTGTTAAATAGGCCAACGCGTTTTTTCTTAAAGGTTCCTTTTTGTTTATTCTTCTCCGAGTAGGCACTAATTAAGAAATGAGTTAAAATTAGTTACAAAATTTTTAGAGTAGGTAATAATAGTTATTATCCAACTAAAACTTGTTTTACTTTTTATTAAAGGGCTAAAATCAGTACATTCAAATATATAATTATATTGTATTTTGAATATTTTTAAAAAAATCAAAATTTAAAGGCAAAAAGAAGGTTAAGCTATAAAAATCATTACATACTGTTTTTTGTAAAGGGGTTAAAAAATATAATTGCCTTTCTGACACATTGAATTTATTTCTTGCAGTAGTTGATTGTTTTTACATTGGGGTTCTTCAATCCCTGATCTGAAATGTTAAAACAATAATTTATTTTAAGCTTAAAATTAACTCACAATTCCAAAGCGTCAGTAGAATATAAAAAGAAAAAATTGTCTAAAAATTATACCAAACTAAAAAAAATACTTACCTTTTGCCACATAAACAAACACCTAAATCAAAACTTACCGGATTTGATCAACCTGCACTTTTTTCATCCATACTTACAACAGCATCATTTAATGCTGTTTTAAGCATCTAATTGAAAAGTCCTTTCCCGTTATAATAAATAAATGCCTTTGAATAATTTTCCACCCTTGTTTCTAATAGGATTTTGGCTTGTAAATTCTCTTAAGAGGGCAAGATCATCCTCGTAGGTAAACCTTAAACGAGTATTTTTTTTCTATTCCAGCGCACGTTTTCAGAATACTTTCTAATTAAAACTACCTATTAACAACGAAAAAAAAACGATTTACCAATTTAATAGAATGCAAACTCAAAAAACCGAAAAACTAAAACAGGTGCGCGACTCGAATCTGCACGAATAATCACGGTTGAAAAAGAAAGTAAGAATACTGCAAAACCTTATAGCGACACAAATAAGGAAAAGCAGTATTTTATTACCGCCCTTATACAAAATCATAAAGCGCATGCGTATATGTCAAAATAACCCCGACAGTAATACTGCATTCCCTTATACTTCGGCCAATAACTCTCTAATAATAATAACAATTTTAGTCAAAACTCCTTTCATAGACAATATGTTAACCCCCAACCTCATAAGCCTACATTTATACAACTCCAACCGTTTTCTAGTAAACCCGTTTTTGTTCAACCTCGACCCGTTCCACGACATTACTCGACAAATGAACAAGTTTTTGGCAAGCAAGCCAAACCTATATATCAACAAAACAATTCCCCTAGAGAAGATGTCCCTGTCCTAGTGACAGTCTCAACAGCTGGCCCATTACAAATATAACAAAAACAAACACCAAATAGATACCCCAATTTTTCCAAAGTACAGGTCCAAAAAATTGTAAATCCGAAGAACTTACTAATGTTGAAATTTGCCAACCCTATGAATCATCTGACTTTAGTCAACCCACAGATACTTCTTACACACAATATCTCGAGGATCAACCCTTTTCAGAAAATTTCGACCTGCCTTTCGACGACCAAACCCCAAAACCTTGAATGAAATAAAGAAAGTTTTAAAAATTTTCAAAATCCGGCCTTGGATTTTGATTGACTCCGGCGAAACCGATTCTATAATCACGCCAAAATTAGCACATTTATTTTTAAATAATATTTTGTATAAAGCCTTTAAAGTAACCGCTTGTAAAAAAGTGTATTAAGAAAACAAAAATTTAGAAATTCCTTTATTAGAAGAACTAGGCATAAACAAACATTTTAAAATGAGAGTTTTAAATTTGCACAATGATTTTGATGCTTTATTTGGAACAAAAGATCTTAAAGCTTTAAATGCATTAATTGATTATAAAGATAAAACCTCAACTGTTAAAAATATAAAAAGACCTTTTTCTCTTGCTTAAGATAAACCTTTAAATCAACCAGTTAGACATTTTATTAAAAATTATTTAGTTATACCAGTAAATTATGAAAAAGGAGTAGCTTATATATTAAAAACGGCGTATTTAAAATTCCCAATCCAACCCCTAACATAAATGTAAATTTTTATAAAAGAATTAAAGTCATTCCACAAGGCCAATTCGAAGTTCTTGACCCCCCTAAAACTACCCATGAAAAATTTAACCCCAAATTCCAGTTAAGACCAGATCACTTAACACCTTTAGAAAAACAAACCATTTTACCACTTTGCCATGAATATCAAGACATTGTGTATCACGAGGACTGTGACTTGACATTTACTAGCCAAACAAAACATAAGAACAAAAGACGACAGACCCATTTACGTTAAACCTTATAGACATCCCCCTAGCATGAACAAGGAAATACAAGCTCAAATTTAAAAATTACTTGACAACAAAATTATTCGGACTTTCATTTCTCCATACTCGGCCCCTGTATGGATTGTTCCCAAGAAACCATATGCGTCTGGCAAACGAAAATTTAGATTGGTCATACACTACAGGCGCCTAAATAATGACGTCACGATCAAAGAAAAGTACCTCCTTCCAAGAATTGACGAGATTTTAGACAGCCTGGGCAAAATGTACCTACTTTACTACCTTAGATCTAGCCCAAGGATTTCACCCAATTAAAATGCCTGATTCCATCGAAAAAACAGCTTTTACTGTAAACAATGGTCATTATGAATACCTGCGCATGCCATTTGGTCTCAAGAACGCGCCTGCTACTTTCCAAAGAATGATGGACGAAGTCCTGGAAGATTTTCTATACAAATTTTGTTTTGTTAACATGGATGACGTTGTAATTTTTTAATATACCTTTCTAAACATATAGGTCATATTAGGAATTTTTTAAAAAGATTTAGGGAAGTAAACTTAAAAATTCAACCAGACAAATCGGACTTTCTATCAAAAGAAGTCGCATTTGTAGGTCATATTATCACCCCCAAGGGAATAAAACCCAATCCTTCAAAAATTAAAACTATACAAAGATATCCTATGCAAAAAATTCAAAAGGAAATTAAAGCCTTTTTGGGACTCGTAGGATATTATCATAGGTTCATCAAAAATTTCTCTAAAATAACTTTTCCAATAACAAAATGTCTTAGAAAAGGAAGTAAGAAATGCATTGGTAATCAAGAATATCAAAAAGCGTTTCTAACATATAAGGAAATTCTTAGTAATACACCTTTCCTTTAATATCCAGATTTCAGTAAGCCATTCACAATAACCACTGATGCCTTAAACATCGTCATAGATAGGCGCTTATGTCATCAAAAAAAGTACCACCCTTATTACATTTTACTCTGGCACTCTTATTTCAGCCGAGAAGGATTATCACAATTAACGCAAGCTGTATCGCAGTTACTTAAATTCATTAAACATTTCCGATGCATTATCTATAAGGCTGTAAAATTTAGATGATGGAAGAATCGGAAATTTCAAACAAAGTTAAGTTTTGTTACAAATTTAAAAACCCTTACAAAATGTCATTTTTTTTAAAGTCATTTAACAGAACGTTAATTACCATGAACAACGACACAAAAATAATTGCAAATTATCACAAAAATAACCACAATGCATATTAAACCTACAAATATTAAAAAAAAATAGTTGCTTTTCTGGACCAATATTATTCAATATGCAACACTGCAAAATAACTTTCCAATGCACAGCTTAATATAAAGAACGAGATTGGTTCCAAATTCATAATCCTTTCTAATTAGTTACTCAGCTAACTCCTGCCTGGTAGGTCCTTTGCATTCACTTTCATAAGCCACTTTCTTTACCTTTGAAATTTACGTAAACCTGTCAAACTACATTTAATACAAAGAAATACTTGAGTAGCTTTTTTTAGCTAAGAAATGTACACTTCGTATAAAACCTTATAATTTTACTTGGTTACAGAGAAAGGATGTGATAGCCAATTGTCTTGTGCTAACATGAAGAAAGTAGCATTAGCTACCATGGTAAACTAACATTTCCATCAAATATTTAAATAGACTGTAGGAAATTACCTGCAAGGAAAAACTTATTAATAAGATAGCTCGTCAATAATTAATACCAGGTGTCCCAAAAACTGTATATTATTTCCAACTTTGACTGTAATAGTGATAGTGATAAAAAACAATCTCAAATTATGTAGTTACGTTGATAGCCTTACGCCCCATAGACTCCGAAAGGCGTTTCGGTTTTTCAGTGAAATTTAAATTTTTTTTGCTAATTTAAAGAATATCTTTCGTTGATTTTTGAGCAAATTTCGTAGTTTTTTTTACATCTTTTATAAATTAAGCTTTGATAAATTTATGAAATATTTTAACTAGAAAATAAGTTACGTTTAATATTTTTAACCTCTTGACAAATGAATTAAGGCTAGTAAAAGAGTAAATTTAAAATCAATTTTCCTTTTTCTATGATTATTTAAAGTCAACAAAATTTCAAAAGGTTTGTCAAGGGGAAATTTTTACCTTTTAAAAACTGTTAAGTATAAACAAAAATTGAGTTGCTGATACGCTTTACTGACGTATCACGAGAATTTTGTAGTTTAATAATTTATAAATTTGTTGTAAGTAAAACTTGGTAAAATGTATTCTATTCTAGTGTCTCCTTTAGTCATAATCATTTTACAGGGCGTCCAAACCTTAAATTTGCACCTATTGGGTTGCAGTTCATATTTAGCCGATAGTAGAGTTTGTGGGCAACTGCTTATGGTGCGAAGGCGTACCGATTACCGTTTCTCCATTATTGGCCTTATATCTTTTGAAGCACTCCGTATTTTAATGGAAATAAGCCTTATTTCCGGTACAATGTTAATTTTATTATTTGATAACACTCTCACCTTACCTAATACGGGTATTATTTAAACTTAAATATTAAATAAATCGACTTACTTTTGTTTGAGTTTCTTTTTATTTACGATGTCTTTAATTATGCAATCAATCACCGAAAAATAATGTATTTTCCTGGTACCTGAGGAAAAAAGTTATTCTTATTATCGACGAAATTAAAAAATGATATAAGGGAGAACCACCTTAAATAATCACCGTATTAGAGTATATTTTAAATAAAGTATAGCTGAGATATGTTCTTAATCTACTGTGGATTTCATTTTAATTTTATATACAATTATATATAAAATATATATAATATAATATATATATATATTTATATATATATATAATATATATATATATATATATATATATATATATATATATATATATATATATATATATATATATATAATATATATATATACCTTTTTAAATTTTATTAAACAATTTTCATTGAACAAAAAACTGTTCAAACGGCTGTCTACCCAGATCTTTAAGCTTTTAGTTTTTACAAATACTTATTCTATTACAAACTAAATACTTAGAAATATGAATACAAAACAAGGCTATCTACAAAAAAAATATGTAATTACAACAGTGACAACAAAGATTAGGGTATTAAAAAGAAAGAAAAAACTCATTTTGAAGATAAAATAAGGAGTTAATAATGGTTAAAGTTTATTTCTATAGTTTAAGTTGTCTGGATACGGTCTTCTGGTGTAGTTATATGGAAAGAAAAATATAAATAACATTGGCCACTTTAAATAAAAATTGATTTTATCTGACTTTTCGATAATAACATTTTAATATTTTGAAAATATGTTCCTGTTTTTTATACCAATATAAGCAAATTTCTAATAGTAAAAAGTAAATAAATTTAATTTTATTATTTATGCATTATAAAAAATATGAAAACGTGAAATTTAAACGATTCTCCTAAAAGCCTCAGTCGCATTGCAAACAAAAATCGATTCTAACAACCGCGCGTGCCTGTGTAAAATATTCCAGTGAGTGTTTGGTTAGGAATTGGTATTTACCGCTAAAACTGCTTCTATATTAGTAAGAAGAATATTTATTTTACTTTAAAAATACGTAAGTAAGAAACATCATTTTTCGTCAAAACAATTATCGTCAATTGCTAATTTTATTTATGAACTGTTAGATAACTAAGCAATTCATATCTGAAGTACACGTGGGTGGCAGGGATATTTTTATCGCTGTAGGCTACTAATACGACATCTATAGAAGATTTGCCGAACTACTTTATTATGGTAAGTTAGTTTTCTAGTGTGTGTTGTATCCGTTGTTTTATTGTTTTTGAGCCTTTCTTACAGAGGTCGCCTCAAATACTGCTTTTAAAAATAAAATAATTATTGAGACAAAAAAGCATTATTAGTCTGAATAAATCTGTAATTTACCGTTAATTGATTTTGAAAGGTCGCGAAACAAGATGAAACCTTTTGCAATCCCTTTAAAAACAGATCAATTACAAAGTGTCAAAAGAAATAGTGAATCCTACAAAAGGGGGTGTTTTTTACTCCATTTACTTTTATTTATCGTTTTAAAGTTAAATGGCAAATAAAAAAAGGTTTTAAATCCTATTCAGTGCTTACATAAAGAACCCAAGCTTCATTTGTCCCCGGTACTGTAATGGCAGTTCATTCAACTTATCCGAAAAAAAGGTTTGTAGCATTTCCATGTATGAATTCCTGTTGCACGTGTTGTCAAAGAAAAACGGTCCTATTATTCCAAAATACAAAATTCCACACCATAAATTAACTTTTTTAAAATATTGGTGATGGGCAGGAATTCTAAATTTGGGATTTTCTGTGCTCCAGTATCGTACGTTCTGGGAAGCCACTGTACCGTTTGTTGAAAAAGTCGATTCATCAAAAAATAAAAATTATTCGGCAATTTAAAAAATGCGTCGAACACGGGGGAGGCGTATTTTTTAAATATTTTGGTTGTTTTTTATTTTTTGGGTACCCTGTATAAAAAAAACAAAAATTCTCCTCGTAGAATACATATTTTCGAGATGCAGAACTTTTATTATTATATATATTTTTATTATATATATATATATATATATATATATATATATATATATATATATATATATATATATATATATATATATATATATATATATATATATATATATATATATATATATATATATATATATATATATATATATATATATATATATATATATATATATATATATATATATATATATATATATATATATATATATATATATATATATATATATATATATATGGGGTCTGTATTAGAATGTCACCGTGCTCTTGTGGACGCTTCCAGCATGAATGTGGTCAGTCTTTGCTGGACCAAAGGACACGCGCACTCAAAGGCAACCGTTTCGCTGACTCGTTGGCTAGAAACGCTGCCGGGAAAAATCTTTTGACCCGAACCTTTCGTAGGTCTGACAGGGTCTACAACGAGGGACCTAATCAAAAACACTCTTTTAAGCAGTTTACAACAGGAGGGATGAAACAGTAAACTGTAACTTATTTACATAGGATAATAAAAGTATAACGTACTACACTGAGCTACTAAGTATATATATAATATATATATATATATATATATATATATATATATATATATATATATATATATATATATATATATATATATATATATATATATATATATTGTGTGTAATGGAGTTAGTAATGTCGAATATTTTTGCTCTTAAGTCAACCAAATTTAAATGCCTCTCATGTGGGTACCTGTAAATTAATTGAATTAATTGTCCCTACAATAAAAAAGTCAAGAGGAGTCGATTCCGGTGACCTTGCCGACCATGGTATGGTACCTCTGCCACTAATAAGCCGTTTAGGAAAAGTCCTAGTGAGAAATTCCTGCACTGACCTTGCGTTTTGAGCAGGATAGCCATCTTGTTGAAACCAAATTTTCTTGAAATTCACATTTACTTTTCGCACAGCTGGGCTTGCAACATTTGCAAATAAAATTGTTTATATTTTCTTGCTCGGTAAAATAATAAATACCTATTATTAAAATAATAAAGTATCTTTAACCATTCTAACATACTAATGTTTTACAAATTTCTTTTTTTGCTGAGCGCATAACCTTTTTTTTAATGAAAAGTTTTATAAAATGTATGATTTATAAAACATTTTTAAAATTGCTAATAAATATTTTACGAAATGACAACACTGTCGACAATATCCTAACGAGTCGTGAGCGCTGTCGACCGTCGTTGTATTGGAAGGGGGATAGGGGAAATTGTTGTCGTTCTCTTTTTAATCTGGGGTCATACTATATGTATTCTTCTGAGTTACATTAAAATTGGCTCCCAGACCCTTGCCTTGCCAATCCTGTATAAAAATAAACAGAAATAGAAAAAAAATTATTTACCTATTGACAAATATAAGATATACTGAAAATCGAGGCTCTTGATTAATACTAGGTACTTTTGATGGTATTTTAAGACTAAAAAATAAGAAATAAAATTACAGGTAAAAAAACTAAAAAAACACGCTTTCATAGCAAGCCAAACTAAAAAGTAAAAAATAATTTTTTAGTTTAAAGGGTTTGTATTACAGGGATAAGTCCAATAATAATCCATTATGACTTATGACTTTGGAATATGAATAAATTATTTTTGTTAAAGTTATTAACAAAATAATTTATTTATAGTAAAATAGCTTGGGGTGCTTGACATTTAATGTTACAATTATTTATTGGTAGTTATTTACAAAATTAGAATTATTCTGAAAATATAGTAAATTTTACCCCCGTTTTTTTACTTTAAAAAAATTGAATTATTTTTTTTTAAACCTAAATTTTATGTTAATCCTATTCGAAATTGATTAGTCATAATTAATTATTGGCCTTTTTATGACTGCAACTTTGCTACAAAAGCGTTTTTTTTTTTTTTTTAACCATAATTTATTAATTAAGAAAATTATTTTTTTAAACTCGCAAAAAACAAATCACTTTTTTATACTTCATATTTTAAAAGATGTAATTCTAAAAATATTCTAGCGTCATCTCTGTCTTTAAGTCCCTTTTAAATACGAATATTTTATAAGCAAATAATATTGTAGATTTAAGTGTGAAAATTATAACGTACTTTTCGCAGAGGGTATCATAATATTCCAAAATATTATTTGCATTAAAGTTAAAAATTTTTCAAAGTTTTCAAATCTGCCAAAAATTGTTACTATTTCAGTAGTAAAAACAACTAGCAACGGTTTGCCTTAAATAAATGCAAATGTTATACTTTGGGTGTTACTCCGAAATGCAATAACTATTTTATACAAAATTTGCAAGAAAAAAGAAGAAATATCGTCATTAATAAATTTACTATTTCACAAGTTGTTTAGAACTCATAAAGATTCTTAGGGAGTTTTTAGTAAGAATTTTTACTTTAAGTTGTTTAGGTATGATATTTTTTTTTGGAAAACAGTGCATTGTGACTTTTATCTTTAAACCGACCATAAGGTAATCCCCTTATTTCATAAAAATGATTTACCCAGGTTATGCTGGTTTTCCCCCCAAAAAAAAAAAATAAGATGAAAGTGGAGTGGCTTCACAGTTTCCTTTCTAATCGGCGTATATCAGTTAGTGTAGATGGTCATTCCTCCAGCTTCTACCAAATTAATGCTGGGGTGCCCCAGGGCTCAGTGCTGGCACCCACGCTGTTTCTTCTACACATTAACGATCTTGTCTCTTCCACAATCAATCCCATTCATAGTTTTGCTGACGATAGTACCCTCCACTCTAGTATTCAATTTCTTAAGCCACCGTGTAATTCTCATTTTGAAAACAAGCGCAGGTCAATGCAGATATCTCTTTCACAAGACCAAACTTATCTTGGATTGGGGCGCCAAAAATCTTGTTCAGTTTAATGCCTCGAAAACACAGTCATGTTCGCTGTCGCGAAAAAAGTCTGCAAATGCTCATCCCTTACATATGAGCGGCCAAGTTCTGCAGAACAAAGAGTCGTTTAATCTAGTCGGCGTTACTTTTGAGAATAACCTCAACTGGCACAAACACATTTCATCCATAGCTTGATTGGATTCCTCTTCCGAGCCAGAAAATATTTCTCTTCTTCCAATCTGTAAACTCTGTATGTATCCCAAATCAGACCCTCTTTAGAATATTGTTCTCATGTCTGGGGAATGGCGTCCCCTACAACACTGAGCATTCTGGACTCCATTCAAAAAAGAGCCATTCGTCTTATTAATGATGAATGAAGTTTTCAAATCTGCCAAAAATTGTTACAATTTCAGAAGTAAAAACAACTAGCAACTGTTTGCCTTAAATAAATGCACTTTGGGGGTTACTCCGAAATGCAATAACTATTTTATACAAAAGTTGCAAGAAAAAAGAAGAAATATCGTCATTAATAAATTTACTATTTCACAAGTGCGGTTTAGAACTCATAAAGATTCTTAGGAAGTTTTTAATAAGAATTTTTACTTTAAGTTGTTTAGGTATGATATTTTTTTTGGAAAGTAGTGCATTGTGACTTTTATCTTTAAACCGACCATAAGGAAATCCCCTTATTTCCTAAAAATTATTTACCCAGGTTATGCTGGTTTTCCCCCAAAAAAAAAAAAAAAATAAGATGAAAGTGGAGGTTAAAAAAATTTGTCAAGGCGGTAACAATTATTGGTATTATTGGTAGGTGGTAGAGGAAAGCTTTCCTCGCCTGAGGCGGTACCACCCCACTTGCCCTTTAAAGGACTCGTGAAGTCTTAGTACGTTTCGAGTTCTGGGCGGTGAGTCAGTTTTCCTTCTTCCTCCTCCTTCTTTCTCTTTTAGTTTTCCTTCTTCCTCTTCTTTCTTTTTCTTTTTTTTCTTTTTTTTCCACTCTAGTAAAATTTGGAAATAATTATGATGGCACACCCGAACGTAAAGTTATCCGGAGGTAAAATACCCCTCCATTCGGTTCTCCGGGCGAGGGGTACATTTGGGGGGCCACCATCGAAAAGTCTGATATCCTTCACAAATATATGGGGGCTTAACTCTAACGTAAACTCTGTTCACCATTATCTTCAATCCTCCAAACTCCACATACTATTTCTTACCGAAACCCACATTAGTCCCAAAACAGCAACCAACCACCTCCTTTTCCCAAGTTATGAACTCATTTCATCTTTTCGACCCCATGGCGGCGTTTGTGCTTACGTTCGCAACGACCTGGCTTGTGCTAGGGTTTCTAACCTCGAATCGGGTAGGCCTGATATTCTTTGGCTTAAACTTACTTTCAGATCTTCTACCATATTCATCTGCTGTATATACCGGTCCCCGTCTGACAATTCCCACAACGAGTTCTTCGATTTCCTTTCAATAAAGATCGATAATATTATTTCTCAGTTTCCATTGGCCGAAGTAATCGTCCTTGAAGATTTTAATGTTCATAATAAGGATTGGCTAGGCTCCACAAAAACTGATACACAAGGCAGAGCAGCAGAAAATTTCGCAATCAGCAACTCGCTCACCAATCTAATTATGGAACCTACCTACTTTCCTAGGGTTCCCACTCATAATTGTAACCCCCTAGATCTCTTTCTTACTTCCACCCCCGAACTCTATCAAGCATCAGTAACTGCTCCCCTCGGTCGCTCTGACCATGGTTTGGTCACCGTATCATACTCCACACATTTTGAGGCAACTGAAAGCATGCCGCCACGAACCGTCTGGCACTACAATTCGGCCGACTGGGATGGTCTGAGAGATTTCTTTGCCAGCTACCCTTGGAATCCTACCTGCTTTTCTACTCACGATCCTTCTGAAGTATGTAAACAAATTACCGAAACAATTCAACTAGGAATTGAGACCTATATTCCCCACACTAAAAGGAACCCCATGACTTCAAATCACAAACCTTGGTTTTCTAAATCCTGTGACAAAGCCAGACTTTTAAAAATTCAAGCCCACAAAAAGTTTCTTCAAAACCCCAGTCCCGAAAATCGACAGGCTAGCATCGAAGCGAGAAATCAGTATAATCAGACCATCTCAGAAGCAATAGACCGTTTTAACAATCGAATAAAAGATAAAGTTCTCTCTTGCTCAAATGGCAGTAAAGCTTTCTGGTCCTTTGCCAAAAATATTAGTCAGAACTTTTGCACAAATTCTTTTCCACCCCTAATCTCTGAAGATGGAATTGTCTCTACCTCCAAAGGAAAAGCCGAACTATTTGCCAAACAATTTGCTGCCAATTCTACGCTTGATCCTCCTATCAATCTTCCTCTTCCAACGGTTGTCCCTGTTTCTTAAAAAATGTCCGATATAATTTTTAAAGTCAAAAAAATGTGCTCCCGAGCTTGCACCCATCTTAACTCGCCTCTTTCGAATCTCTTACGACACGGGCATTTTCCCGGAGAGTTGGAAAGCTGCACGTGTGCAACCTGTCCCCAAAAAAGGATCCAAAAGCCTTCCTTCTAACTATAGACCTATATCTCTTCTTTCAGTTGTTTGCAAAGTAATGGAAAAATTCATTAAATCTTAAAGTATCTGGAAAAACATAAGATCTTACAGGATAGACAATATGGATTCCGTCACAGTAGATCCATAGCTGATCTTCTTTCCTTTGTCTCACACAACAGGAACAAGTCCCTTGAGTTTCTTGGTGAATCCCAGATCGTTGCTCTTGACATATCTAAAGCTTTCGATCAGGTCTGGCATGATGGGCTTCTTAACAAACTTCCTTCTTACGGTCTTTCACCTAAGCTTTGCTCTTGGCTTCATAGTTTCCTTTCTAATCGGCGTATATCAGTTAGTGTAGATGGTCATTCCTCCAGCTTCTACCAAATTAATGCTGGGGTGCCCCAGGGCTCAGTGCCGGCACCCACGCTGTTTCTTCTACACATTAACGATCTTCTCTCTTCCACAATCAATCCAATTCATAGTTTTGCTGACGATAGTACCCTCCACTCTAGTATTCAATTTCTTAAGCCACCGTGTAATTCTGATTTTGAAAACAAGCGCAGGTCAATGCAGATATCTCTTTCACAAGACCTCAAACTTATCTTGGATTGGGGCGCCAAAAATCTTGTTCATTTTAATGCCTCGAAAACACAGTCATGTTCGCTGTCGCGAAAAAGTCTGCAAATGCTCATCCCTTACATATGAGCGGCCAAGTTCTGCAGAACAAAGAGTCGTTTAATCTAGTCGGCGTTACTTTTGAGAATAACCTCAACTGGCACAAACACATTTCATCCATAGCTTCGGCAGCTTCAAAAAGATTGGATTCCTCTTCCGATCCAGAAAATATTTCTCTTCTTCCAATCTGTACACTCTGTATGTATCCCAAATCAGACCCTCTTTAGAATATTGTTCTCATGTCTGGGGAATGGCGTCCCCTACAACACTTAGCATTCTGGACTCCATTCAAAAAAGAGCCATTCGTTTTATTAATGATCCAACGCTCACCGAAAGGCTTCCTCTTCTTGCCCATCGTCGAGCTGTAGGGGATCTGTCGCTCTTCTATAGGTATTTTCACGGCTTCTGCTCAGAGGAATTGGCCAGTATAAACAGAGCAACACGTGGTGCAACTTTTATGCATCCTTTTACAGTTCAGTTAGAAAGGCCCCGAACTTCCCGCTTTCTTCGTTCCTTTATCCCTAGAGTGTCAAGACTATGGAATCTGCTGCCCGCAGAAGTTTTTCCTTCTCCTCCCAATCTCCAAAAATTTAAGTCCCGTGTGAATAAACTCCCTCTCACCACACTGAAGACACCCACGGTACGTTAGTACTTAGGCATCAGCCTTCGTGGACTGTCCCAAGAAAAAAAAATAATTTTTGTCAATATTATCGGATCTGTCGTGCAAAATGAATTATAATCGTGGTAAATTTCGTACCTAAACATTTTGGTAGTTCGCCTAAATTCGATTTCTATATTTACTGTTACATGTAAAGTGTAAGAAATATTAGAAAAATATTATTATGACTTTATTACCGCTGCTTGTTTCCGTCAAAAA
This sequence comes from Listronotus oregonensis, assembly GCA_019359885.1. NCBI lineage: Eukaryota > Metazoa > Arthropoda > Insecta > Coleoptera > Curculionidae > Listronotus > Listronotus oregonensis. The sequence continues at coordinate 54,387 of JAHBCN010001413.1, forward strand.
TGGTCTTATAAACCGTGTCTGCAATTTTATAAAATTTTACTTTTTTGCGTCAATCGATAAAGAGGATATCCTTCTGACCTGTTGGAATACGCTGTATCTCCCATTTAATAATTTGGCGCCAGAAATATTAATAATAACATTTTCATAGACTTTTATGGTAAATAATTTAATTTTTTTCCTGTAAAAAAAATTAATAAAGCACTTACGGGGTATTAGATTAGACCGTCGATATATTTATTTAAATTGACTTTCCTATTTTACCTAGTTTTGGTTGTTAAAGGGTGTTTCGTTTTTGTCTTTTATATATTAAAAGTACTGGTTGATAACATTGGGCATTTTTTTTAATTATTAATTTATTTTATGTCAAAGTTAAACAAACAGTTATTGATACATCTTTAGGCGTATTTAACAAACTGCTTTGTTTTAGTTTATTTCTAACAAATTAGGCTAGACGAGCAATAAAAGTTATTGTGTCATTTAAAAAATAATCTCACTTTATTATTATTAGGCATTTATTTTTGTTTATTTTAATAAGCAAATATTTTATAGAGTGAAGTCAAAGTAATATTAAAAAATAAACTTTTTTTTTGTTTGATTTTTATCATTATTAAGCAACTGCGCCTAAGATTATTACCTGGAGGCATGTAGGAACTTTCTTTAAAAAAACCTTTTTTAAATATTAGTTATTTCTTTTTCAAAAATTAGTTTTATATTAAAAAAATAATAATAATAATAATTTTAAAATATGAATTGCCCGGTTAAAAATTAAAACGCAGTTTATATATCAGTTAAGAGTTCCTTCGATCAGATTTGATTTGTAAACTGGCTTCACGTGCTGATTGGTCGGCAAGGAAGGGTACGCACCCTTCCCAGCCAACAAATCTGCAATTGGGAGCGAGAAAGAAAGGTTATACACCCACGAGAGTGTAGCCAGGTACAGGCAGAGGCGCAGCTACTCTCCCCCCTAGCAGAGGTAAGCAATAATATTTATTTATATGTAGGTATTAAAGTAATATATGGTTTTAGTGCACGACTTAAGAATTTTTAAAAATATTTTGCATTTGCTGGATAACTCCAAAGATTTCTCTTTTTAGGTTATTTTTTATATTATTGGTTTTGCCTTGTCTGCTCTTATCTGAACAAAATCCTGGCTACGCCTTAGTACACCTATCTTCTTTCTTTCTCGCACGCTTGTTCGCACGGCCTAGCGGCAAGGCTGCCTCTACTAGGTATATGTTTGAAGATTATGAAACTAACCATCTGCGTTAATAAATATCATATGTACAAGATAACCCTTTGAGCATATATCTATTACAGGAAGCGTCGGCTTGATTAAGTCTACAACCTTTCTCCCTCGCTCTGCTTGCTGACTGCAATAAGTATATACTCGAAGGTTATAAAACTAACCCACCTTAATAAATGTCATATGTATAAGCTAACCCTTTAAGCAAGGCTATGTCTAGTAGTTGTACGCTCAATAAGCTTACTTAATTTATAACTTAATTTTTTAATCCGCTAGAGGGCACTTTAGCTAAAACATAACAATAATTACCTTTATAACTTTTCCATTTTTAATATCTTCAAACAAAGTAAACAAATAAAAAATAACCAATTTGTTCTTAGAATTGTAAAGTTAACCAAACTTGTTTCTTATACCAAATATCAACTTAATGGGTTAAAGAATAAAATAGATATTCCAAAAAAATTAAACAAAAAATAATATTTTACATCCCTGTATCTTGGTAATGGTGAGATGTTGTTTCCGGACACCCTGTATAGGGTTTATTGTTGTATAATAAATTAATTAAAATTATTTTAAATGAAAGTCAAGAAAAAGATGTAATTATTAAGTATTTGCTAGCCTTTTTATTTAAGATATTTTTTATATTAGTTACGAAAACGAGGTAAGTACTATACAACAACTTACTGTTAATATTTTAGGAACCAAAGTGGCGATGACAGTATGATCGAAAATAATAAAACGTAATATTTGGGATGTTAAAATGTTAAGATATTTTTTAAAATTTAAATAGTACTTATAGGTTTTAGCTAACAACCAATATTTTTTTGCCATTATATATCTGCATATTCGAAAATATTGAGGACTCGTTCCTGAGCACCAAATAAATATAATGATTTAAAATTTAAAGCGTTTTACGCAGGGAAACTTACCTATTATAATAAAATACACCATGATTTAACTTGTTAAAACGATCCCTAGATTTAGTTATACCTATGTAGCCCATAAAACTACCAATCTAATGATTATTTAAAATGTAAAAAAACATTTCCGTAAAGTACCAAAAGTGGGCTTTCCTAACTACAAAAGGGGAAAACAAAAAAAAGAAATTATATACTTAAAATAATTATTTTGCAATGGCTTATTTATTTATATCTTACTTTAAAATACTTTCAAAATATTGTGAAAAAAAACTTTGACCGCTTTTTTTCATATTCTAGAAAAATCAGAATGGACCCAAACGGTACGGGTTTTCCCATTTTGATGAACTTTGAATGATGTAAAAATGTTTATTATTGCCCGAGTAATAAAACATTTCGTCCGCCCGCTTATAAGTAAATCCATGAAGATAGCGGCTATCTACCGGTAGAGCGGCAGCTAAAATGAGGGGACATTTGGGTCCCGCTATCTCGAAAACTATCGATTTTTCGAAAAAAATTATAAGGACCCTTTTTATAGATTACAAGGCGATCCTCAATTTTTGTCCATACAAAAATTCTCAAATTCGTATATTTGGCAGATATTAGCGGGAAACCCATTTTTCTGGCCTTGAGAGGCCATTTTCAGCCCTTTTCCACATGTTAATATTGATAAACTTTCGTTCGAAAGCATTCCCGAAGACCTAAGAATTGCGCCAATAGGGAAAACTGTACAGATTTATTTACAGCTTTGTCCCTTCATTTACTGGATTATTACAAAGATAATTAATCTTACCAAAAGTCAATGGTTTCTTATATTTTTAAAATCTTAGTTATTAATAATTTGAAATATAATTAAAATTCAGCAGTCTTGTTATTTAATTAATTTCAGTGGGTCATCCACATATTGCCATTATGCGATCTATAAAGATATTGAATTGCACAAAATAAGCAGTAAAAGTAAATATTTCGGGAAAAAAATCTACTACTTTAATTTTTCTTAGTATTTAAAAATAATGGGATAATAAACTAACCAAAACTTAATAAGCAATTTTAAGGAATATCTTAGTAACACATTATTTCTAAACATCAAACTGTGATTTAAAAAATTTGATTTAATGGGTAGCACATAATTAAAGGCCTGCACTCTGTATAATCTAAGATAAAGTTTATAACATTAATACAATTTAGTTTATTTTACCTGATTTTCTCTAATCTTGCTATTATTAAAGTATTCATTTTGTTAAATATGTATAATAATATTTTTAATTCTTAAAAGATTGTGTCGTGTTGAGACATGATATTTTTAAAATAAATATCTGTGAAATCATTCAAGAGAAAAAAAAAGGAAAATATAACACACCTTTAAAGTATGCTTTGCTACTTAAAATAATAAAATGAAGTTATTTTTGCAACGTTAAAAAAGTATTTTGTTTTTTAGGAGGAATTTGAAACAATGCTATTTAATAAATAAAATTATTCTCAATAATTACTACTATTATCAAAAGACTTAGAATGGCACTAACGCAATCAATTTTTGGAACATGGGACTATGTAATAATAGTGATTGTTTTATTGGTCTCGTCTTCTATTGGGGTTTATTATAGATTTACAGGAGGAAAACAAAAAACTATGCAGGTAAGTTATGCATAAATATCAGTTTTTTTTTATTAAAATAATCAATTTAATGCTAACAAACTAAAAAGAGGGGCTGGTAAAATATTTTGGTTATTTAAACTTTTGCAGATACACTTTTAAGCTAATAGTATTGCGAGACTCATGGGTCGGGTCGGGTTAAAAGGGCTGTTCCGTCTTTGTGTCACCAGCCTTTACACATTTTTATATAACTACTATTTTAAAAAAATCATACCTTGGGTCACGTAAAAAAAGATCTTTAAAATATTGTTTTTGTATTATTTTTTGGCGCATAGTACTTTGGAAAAAATATTGATTATTCCTTGTAAAAAATATTGATTATTCCTAAGGTGTCCTTATAAAGAAGCCAAATTATTTTCTATCGAGTTTATGGACATAATAAATTAACTTTTAGGATAAAAAAATATGCCCATTTGTAAAATTAAATATTCTAAAATTTTCAATATTGGTAATCAAGTTATTACATTTTTGAAATCCTATACTATTCTGTAAAAAAGCCTGATAAAAATAGTCCCTGAGCCAGCTTAAAATTTGGTCAATTATTTCCTCCCAAGCGAAAATTGGTAGAATGCATCAGAGGGTTGTATTATAAAGCTTCGTGAACGTCAGCTGCGGGTCCGTTGGGACAATGAGCCACGGTAGCCTTTTTAATAATGACAACGCAGTGATTTAAAAATGACAACGTTAATTCAGAACTAACTGGTATTTTTTATTGTTGTTCATAAATATGAGGCGATAATAAAGTAACAATTTTTTAAAATATATTAGCATCTTACTCGCAAACGGTGTAACCGAAAAATTTAAAGTTTTTACTATGGACGTAGATTTACATGCTCTTTAATAAACTCTAAAATAATTAGGAAAGCCAATAATTCACCCCAGCTGACTATAACAAGGAGCATTTTAGGTTTACTGCTGTAATTAGTCAACTAATGCATTTAAATAGGCGATAGATGCTCCCGCCTAACTCCTGCGCTATAACTTTTCAAGTATCAGCTGACGGTTTTTGCACCGAGATAGCCAGCTAACATATATATTTATCCAGAGTTGCATATAAGCTATCACCAGGTAAAATTTCTAAGTTGAGAGAAAATCATTAAAAGCATTTTTTTCATGTTCGAGCGACCACCTGACGTACAACTATGTTATAGTCAGCTGATTGTTTTTCTTTTTTTAATATATCGGGTTAGCTACAATTTAACAACTTTTTAGTTGGAAGAAAATGAGTTAATATGCCGGGTGGTGCATCGTCGTGCGGGATATAGGAAATCGCGCCTAATTTTTAAAGGTGTCAATTATTGGCTTCCCTAATTATTTTTGACAGTAATTGTCTCAACAGTTGCCTCCTCTCCGATTTTGACCAAATTTGGTATATTGGGGTTTTTTAGGGCTCTAATAACGAATCTGGAAAAATATTTAATCGGCAACGTTTCGTTTTCGATATATTCATCATCAAACTTGAAAATTAAACTAACCTTATTTACGCTATTTCCCCTTCTTATTGTATACAATTCTTGATTTTTAAATAAAGTGGCACACAATATTTTATAAATACTGTTTTAAACCTTGTATTTTTATTTATTTTACACCTTTTCTCCATTAAATTGCAAAGCTTCACTTTCAAGCGGGGCGGCTATGTTTGCTAAATAATTCCCTGGTGTATACATGGTTGCGGCCACGTTGCGGGGTGTGAAAGTGGATGTTATCAATTAAATGGAAAAAAGTTGTAAAATAAATATAAACACAAGTTTTTAAAAGATGTTTGTGAAATACTGTGTGCCAATTTAGTGTAAAAATCAAGAATTCTGTGCAAAAAGAAGGAGAAATATTGTAAATAAGGTTAGTTATTTTCAACTTTGATGACGAATATCTCGAAAACAAAACGTTGCTGAAAAAATATTTTCAGATTCGTAAACAGCGCCCCAAAAAACCCCCGTATACCAAATTTGGTTAAAATCGGAGAGGAGGCAACTTTCGAGACAATTACTTTTTTGACAAACATTCTTTTAAGTTTATTGAAAAGCATGCAAATCTATGTCCAATGTAAATAATTAAAATTTTTTGTTTACACCGTAAAACATTTTTAGAAATTGTTACTCTATTTTCGCCTCAAATTTATGAATAACAATAAAAATACCAGTTAAATGTGAATTAACGTTGTCATTTTAAAATTACTGCTTTGTCATTATTAAAAAGGCTACCGCGGCTGATTTTCCCAACGGAGCCGCAGCTGAAGTTCACGAAGCTTTATAAACCAACCCTCTGATGCATTCTACCAATTTTCGCTTGGAAGGAAATTGGTCATGTAAATTTGTTACTGGCTCCTGGACCAAAAAAGTTATGTTTAAATAAGAATCCTCATAGCTCTCCTTGTGGAAAAAGCCTAATATATCTAAATAAAATACGATGTTTGATTAAAAGTTATGATAAATTGTGTTTTTAAAACAGCAATGTCGGATATTTTTAGATTGACGAAAAAATAATGGATTTATGTTTTCCATGGGATTATGATCAAAAAAATGGAAAAAAAAGCCAGACAAAGTATCAGCAGTTCCGACATATTGTTTTGCTAAAAAATAACTAATGAATTCATAATGTTTTATGAAAATTTATTTGTCGATCCAGATAGACCTATTAGAATTCTTATTAGAACGTAACATTTTTTATAAGGCTATGTCTACAAGGCTATTTGAATCACAAAATGTCCGGATAAAAATTTTATTATAACTTAATTGATTCTCATAAACAGCATAATGATTTTATCAGTAATCTCTTTAGCAAAACAATAAGTCGGAACAGACGGAACTTTATTTTGCTTTTCTATCCATTTTTCTGATCATAATCTCATGAAAAATTATACAAAAAACCTAAATCCATTTTTTTTTGTTTATCTGTAGGTATCCGGAATTGCTGTTTCAAAAACACAATAGCTTATCAAAACTTCTAATCAAACATCGTATTTTATTTGATCCATCAGGCTTTTTTCACAGGGTATTCTTGTGATTACATTGCACTGCTCATGTTGCCAGCATATTAAGGGAATAACTTTAAATATCATATTTTTGAGGTATCTTTTTTCAGTACCTTGTTATACTATACTATAGAATAGATAAATAAAAATTATGAAATCGGATATTTATATTAGGATCGCAGCAATAAACATTTGTTTTTTTTTTGAACGTATTGGATAAGCATTTTTTTAATTGGTAAATGTTTAAAAAATGTTAAGGAAAAACACCTCTTTATCGTTGACTATTTATCAGTTCAGTAAATATGTTTTATAGTTTTGTGGCGGATTCATGTTGCAATATGTTTTCATAGGGTTACTCGCCAAAGTGGTCCCATTTTTTACAAACTTTCCATGCAAGTGACCCAACGAAAATCTCAGTTCAGTGTTGATTCCTCTCCATAATACCTGTCAGTTGTATGATGTACTGTTTGTAGTATATCTTTACCAGCTCATAATTCCCTAGATCCTTTTATTGTGGCTAGAATTGTACAATTGATACAAGATAGTAGGGGAAAACCTGAAACTGCAAGAATTGTTGGAAAAAGCCTATTTGCTGTACAAAATGTGTATGAACGCTATCAGAAGACCGGCTTAATAACTAGAAGATCGGAATTCAGAAGAAAAAGAGTCACCACCCAGAACAGGCTTTTGGTGTCCACAAGATTGCGGAATAGAACAGCTTCTGGGGTTTTTTAGGAAATCATTTTCAAGAGGTTATTGATCTTAATGTTAGTGAATTGGCCGTTAAAAGAGGAATTCGTAGTAACGGATTTTCTTGTAGAGGGATGGCCACAGGGCCACCATTGCAACCGCGGCATGAAATTGGAAGATTGTCTTTTGCCCTAAATCATTAAGCATGGACTAACGATGATTGAAACAAGGTATTGTTCTCAGATGAGTCACGTTTTTGCCCCAATGGCTCAGACGGACGTCGACAAGTATGAAGAAGACCCAGAGAAAGATATGCCTCAATTTGTAATGACGAGCTTCTTCCATTTGTCTGAGGTTCGGTTATAATTTGGGCAGGAATAACTGCATAATCCCGCACAGAGTTGGTATTTGTACAGAATGGCTTTCTAACGTCTTAAAGATATATTACAGAAACTCTTGAAGATCATGTGATGCTTTTTATGGTTACTTTGGGCGATCATAACATTTTTATGCATGATAATGCTTGGCCCCACACAGCCAAAATTGATTGGATATCACTTATTTTAGGCATAAATCCCAATGAGCATGTCTGGGATGAATTAGGACGACGTGTTTAAAGGCACACACCAGCCCCTAGGATTTTCTAGGAGTTGAAGAACTTGTTATTGCACGAGTGGAACAACATCAACTCGAATGTGATTCCTAACTTGATTCAAAGTATGCATTATCAATTCAGTCAATAATGCAAGGGGAGGGAATACACGTTATTATTTTTTTTGTTTCATTAAGTTTCATTCATTTTTTTAGTCCCGAATACCAATAGATCGAACTTCGTTACAAACGTGAAATAACTGTCTTTTTTTTCTTAATAAGCCATAAAAACCAAAACAAGGCTTTTGATTTATTAATGAATGTTAAATTTAGCTTATATAGTAAAACAAATAATTTACCGCCTATTTGACCAATTATTTCAAAATTGAATTTATTGTTACTTTTTTTTCAATTTTCTATGCGGCCTGAATTTTTTTTTCGCCAATGTATTTAACATTATTAAACATTTCAAATTTTTCGAGTTAATTTCCAAACAGGACAAACATTGTAACAAATTAAAATCTTGTTAACTCTCTTGTCACGCGATTTTCTTACATTTAAGTTTTAAATTATAAATTATGCTTAAGAGTTTACTCAACCATTTTAAAGAAAATTAATGATTCTAAAAAAAGTGTCGTAATGACATTGCTGCCGGGAGGCCACCGCAAAATACCAAGCCAATAAGAGATACGTATAAAACATTTTTTAGTAGTACTATGAACAATAGTCAATTCAAAGACGCACTGCTGCCTCAGCTCTAGCCGGTTCAAATTGCATTTTTTTTTTACTTTGAAAAGTTTTTTTAATATAACTTGAAAACTATTGATTATAGGAAAAAAAAGATAAAATTAAAATTGATGACCTAATAAAACTTTGTCAGTTTGTTTATATAAAATTTTTTGTAACCCTTTTAGTTTTTGAGATATTAACGATTTTATTTTAAAATAAAAACGCAAATATCTCAAAAACTAAAAAAGTTACGAAAAAATAAACAAAAAATATGCCTTTTTGTAAGCTCTCTAAAAGAGGTTATATACATATTTTTAATAAAATAAGTAATAAAGGAGATATAAGCAATAAAGTGATTTTGGCCATTAAAAATTTCGCTAATTACAATATTTTTTTGGTACAAGTAAGTATACCAGCTCCGATCCATCTAAAAATTAACTCAAAATGTTCTAATACACATGTGCCTCGAGGCAATGAGGGATAACCTGGTGGCAAGAATATTTTATTTTTTTATCCAGTAACTGTACCCATTTCGATCTACTTGAAACTTTAACTAAAATATAATTCAAACTTTATTTAATTAAAAAAAAATGCCTTCTCTATATTGGTGTCTTATCGTTTAAATATTTTTATTAACGATTTAAATAATGATAATATTAATTTATAAATAGAGTTACTCGATCAAAATAATCTTGAGAAAATTTTAATTAGATTTTTAACATAAAAAATATAGTTTATTAATCATTAAACTTTTAAAACATTTCTCCTATTAAGCTTTCTACTTCTAGGCTTAAAGCCATTCCTATTTTAATTATGGTATTAACCTATTTATATACTACTTTAAAATATAATCCAATTTAAGTTTAAACATTAATTCAACTGAAAAAAAAAAATAAACTGTAAAAATTTTTTTTCATGTTAAAAATATGATTAAAATTTTTTTAAGATCATTCTAAATAAGTTGTCTTTATAATTTATTAATATTATTATTTAAATCGTTCATAAAAATATTTAAACGATGAGACATACACACATAGTAGCATAGGAGATCGAGAAATGTTAAGCGACCTGCCAGGTATGTAACACCCATATAGAGGAATTTATTTTATTTATTTTTTCAATATAATAAAGTTTAAATTTTATTTTAGTTAAAGTTTTAAGTAGGTTAAAATGGGTACAGTTATTGGTCAAAAAAATTAAATAAAATATCCGTGCCACCAGGTTGTCCCCCATTGCCTCGAGGCACAAGTGCATTGGTTTGTTTCATTTAATGAATAGAACATTTTGAATTAATTCTTAGATGGATCGGAGCTGTACTTGTACCAAAAAAATATTGTTATTAGCGAAATTTTTAATGGCCAAAATCACTTTTTTGCTTATATCTTCTTTAATACTATTTTTTTTAAATATGTATATAACCTTTTTTATAATACTTACTAAAGGGCGTATTTTTTGTTTATTACATTTTTTGAAATTCTTTCAGTTTTTGAGAAATTTGCGTTTTTATTTTAAATTTAAATCGTTAATATATCAAAAACTAAAACGGCTACAAAAAATTAAAAAAAAAAACAAACTGACGTAGTTTTATTAGGCGATTAATTTTAATTTTATACTTTTTTCTTCTAAAATCAATAGTTTTCAAGTAACATTAATAAAAACAGATTTTTCACGATTTTTTTTTAGTTAAAAAAAATGCAATTTGAACTGGCTGAGCTGAGGCAGCAGTGCGTCTTTGAATTGACTATTGTTTATAGAAACATAAAAAAAATCAATAGTTTTCGAATTACAATAAAAAAAAACGTTTTTTTACTATCTTTTTTAAGAAAAAAAATAAAAAGAATGCAATTTGAACTCGCTAAGCTAAGGCAGCAGTGCGGCTTTGAATTAACTTTTGTACATAGTAACATAAAAAAAATGTTTCATGCGTAAAGTCCGATTTAAAATTGAAAAGGCCACCAGCAACATCGGCATGCGTTGTTCTCTATCACTTTAAAATTATTTCCGTTTTCGTCGCTCTGTTCCAAATTTAACCACTTATGGGTGGAGCGTAGAGAGAGAAAGGCTTAATTGCGGACTCTTTTGGTATGACGCTCCTGGCCTTTTCTTCTTTAAATCGGACTCTATCTCTTATTGGCTTAGTTTTTTGCGGTTTCCTCCCGGACTATAGAAGGCAGCGCAGTTTTTAAAAAATATTCATATCTTGTTTTTAAGACTTACAATAGCATCCTGATATTTTCTTTTGTAGGAGTACTTATTAGCTGATAAAAATATGTCAATAACACCAGTAGCATTTTCTCTCATGGCGTCTTTTATGTCAGCTATTACTTTACTGGGTGTTTCAAGTGAAAACTATACGTTTGGATTTCAATTTATCGTTATAAATTTTTCTTATGGCATTTTTACACCTATTGCTGCGTACCTGTACTTACCAGTATTTTTTAGACTTCAAGCTACAAGTGCATATGAGGTAAGTTAGTCACTTGGCAACATTGTTTGCTTGAAAAGTAAGTCTGTATATATATATTGTTTCTATTTAGCAAGGTATTGGCAAGTTTCGCAAAGGAAAAGATGTTATATTAATTTTAAAAATTGTCTAGTTATTAAATAAAAAGTTTGAAAAAATTATAAAAATTGGACATAAACGAAAGTTAACATTATAAAAAACATTTTAACATTTCATACTCCTAATGGTTTAAAAAGTCCGTGCAAAGTCCGAGAGATGGCACCACCGGTGCGTATCGAGGTCATGTTTAGTTAGTAGCATCTGTTGAATAAACGCACATCAAGTGTCAGCCATATTGGTCTATTTCTTTGTGTTTGGCATTCGTGTGAATCAAGGAAGTCAAGTGATTCAAGAAATGGACGAAAACGAATTTCGTGTGATGATTAAACATTAGTTTATGAAAGGTAAAACGCCTCAGGAGACTAAAGAGAAGATTGATAAACATTATGGTGACTCTGCACCTTTGATTAGAACAGTTTACAAGTGGTTTCAAAATTTTCGGACTGGCCATATGAGCACAAGTGACGCTGAACGTTCTGGACGGCCTGTGGAGGTCACGACTCCAGAAATCATTGATTAAATCCATGATATGGTGATGGATGACAGAAGAGTTAAGGTACGTGAGATTGCTAGTGCTGTGGGCATCTCGACTGAACGGGTACATAATAATTTACATGAACATTTGGAGATGAGAAAGCTATCCGCAAGATGGGTGCCACGATTGCTCACGCTTGACCAAAAACGGAATCGTTTGAAGTGTTGCAAGGATGGTTTGCAGCTGTTCCAGAAGAATCCGGAGGACTTTATGCGTCTTTTCGTTACTGTGGATAAAACATGGAAGCATTACTATACTCCTGAGACCAAACAACAATCTAAGCAATGGGTTACCAAGGGGGAATCTGCACCAACAAAGGCGAAGACCGTTCCTTCGGCCGGAAAGGTTATGGCGTTATGTCTTTTGGGATTCGCAGGGGATAATCCTTATCGACTATCTGGAAAAGGAAAAAACTATTACAGGTGCATATTATTCATCATTATTGGACCTTTGAAAACCGAGCTGCAAGAAAAACTCCCACGATTGGCCCACAAGAAAGTCCTTTTCCATCACGACAACGCACCAGCACACACCTCAGCAGTTGTAGAACATCGTTGGACGAAGTGTATAAGCCTAAAAGGAGACTATGTAGAAAAATAAAAAAGGTTTATCCCAAACAAGTAAGTTGTTTTTATTTTTGCACGGACTTTTCAAACCTTCCTCGGATTTAGCTTCTATTCGACATTGGTATGAAAGACATTCGTAGCTTTTTAGCATGTTTTAGAAATTTTTCTTTTGCAACTTAAAAAATTAACTAGTACTTGATTTGTCTAAGATACCTATTTAAGATATCTGCATTTAAAAAAGTCTACTAATGTAATATTGGGTTTCCTAAGTAATAGTATATAAATGCTGCTTCTTCCAGTAATACACGTATTTAAGTAATTCATGTTTTTGTTGTAGTATTGCAACGAGCCATATAACTGTATTTTTAGGGTATAGCATTAGAGGAAGTAAAGAATATTTTATTTAGTTTAAAAACAAATTTAAAAATATTTATTTCTAATAAAAAAATATTTTATAAAATTCCTTATTAAATTAATATACTCAAACAGCTAAAAGGTGTTATCTCTTTAACTAAAAATTGAAGGTCCAGTCACGATCATTATTATTAACAGTTTATAATAAAATTTTACTTTTTGTACCTAAAATATATTTTATGATAAATTAACAAAAAAAGATTTGCAACTTGGCATGTGTCAGATTACAGAGGTCAGCAAATTTTAATATTAATATCTTGGTTCTAGTAGCATGTTGTCTTTTAAAGACGTGCTTAAGGGTTCGTTGTTAACCTTAGGTATCAAATAGCGACACCAACTTAATTTTATTATTGGTTTTTTAGAAACCGACCTTATTCTACACGGAACTAGTCTCTTGATTTTTTCTTATTATTGAACAATAAAGAATAATATTTATTTGTAATCAAAAAATGATTGCAAAACAGTCAAAATTAAAAGAAAATGTTTATACACAGAGTTTCCACTATTTATGGAAAAAAAACCAAGTATCCAATAATAAAGTAAAAGGTGATCAAATTATAACATACAAACAATTTTAAATTCATTTACAGTTTACAGTTTTGATAAAAAATGTACATTTAACACGGGATATTTACAAATTATGCAGAAAATATGAACTAAAATAAATTCAACCTCCTGAAAATTATACGTGCACAGTGGGGATCCTATACTATTTAAAAAAGCGACCTCAAAATATAGTACCATTAACGTTAGATATTTTTCAATGGCTTTAAACTTTTGAAATTTTAGTACCTGGAACTTCGATTTGGGAAAATTTCCAGACTAGCGGCTTCTTTATCTTATTCTCTACAAATGACCCTGTACATGGGTATAGTGGTATATGCTCCAGCTTTAGCTTTAGAAGCTTTAACTGGAATAAGCCAAGTAACAGCTATTTTATCGATAGGTAAGTATATGACATGTCGTAAAACAAGCATACCCAAAAATAAATTACACGAAAAATCCTAAAACTAAAAACAGAAATTTATTAAAAGGGTTTAATAAACTCTAAATTAATCGTATTTAAAATATCAAACCTTTTTATATGTTTTGCAACAATATTTTTAAATTTATTTCTAGTAATTAAACAGAGAGAGAGAGAGATTTATTAATTATAGACACGTCAACCCTTTGAGTTTTTTAGTGTCTTTAATTTTTGCTGGGTCTATTTATATTACTAGTTGTGGTTATGTGAGTGTTAGTTGGTGTATTTTTCTATCTTTGTTTGTTAGCTTGTAATTGTTTCTTTCTATTTATTCCTATATTATTTATGTTTTCTATATTTTGTCTATTAGTTGGTTTCTTTTTAAGAATTCCATAATTTGAAGTGAATTTTTGTATGATAACTTTTCTTTGATGTTTCCTACTATGTTCATGTTTTGTAGTTCATTTTTATCTTGAGAACTATTAAATTGCGATTGGAAGTGATCTGCGAACTTTTCAGATATTATTTTGGGTTGGTCTATCCATTGGTTACTTATTAATACGCCCTGAATTCCTCGATTTGGAATTGCCTTTAGTCTCTTTATTCGGTTCCTTATTTCTCTTGTAGGTGTGTTAGGAGTTAAACTGGTAGTGAAGTTATTCCAAGAATTTATCTTGGATATTTTAATGATCTGTCTTGCTTTTGCTCTTTGTTTCTTGTATTCTACGAGGTTGGCTGTGTTTGGAGAGTTTTTAAACTTATTTAATGACTTTTTCCTCATTTTTATGGCTTGTTTGCATTCCTCGTTCCACCATGGGACAGGGGGTTTATCGTTTCTGATTTTTATTTTTGGAGTACTATTTTCTATTGCTTTTATTATGGATGTTGTAAATAGTTGTACGGTCTTATCAATATTTTTGTCTATTTTAATTGGTTTATATAGTTCCCAATTTGTCTTTTTATAGTTGTATTGAGTTTTAATTGCGGGGTTTATGTTGATCGGTGATATGTCTATGACTGTAGGTATATGGTCGCCTCTCAGAGAATCGTCTAATGCTGTCCATTCGAGATGGGGGGAAATGGTGTGTGAGCAGAAGCTTAGGTCGTTGGAAGATAGCGAACCGTATGCCGGTGATATAAATGTAGGAGAGCCATCGTTTAATATTATCAAGTTGTTATCATTTATCATTTCAAATACTGTTTTGTCTCTACTATCGGAATTCGAGGATCCCCAGTATGTGTGATGGGCATTTAGGTCTCCCATGCAAATTATTGGTGGTGGTAGTTGATTTAGAAGATTTTGAAGTGACATTTTATCTATTTGTAGAGATGGAGGCAAATAAATACTACATAATGTTACTTGGTTTCCCGTTATGAATGTTGTTATTGCGCAGACTTCCAGTTCTGAATTAATATTTAATTCGTTGTAAGGGAGGCCCTGTTTTAAAATGATTGCTACTCCGCCCGAGGATCTTAGAGCATTTTGTCTGTCCTTTCTTATGATATTGTAGTTTTTAATATTTACAGTATCCAGAGGTTTTAGATTTGTTTCTTGGAGTAGAAGGAAGGATGGGTTAAAAGACTTAATTATAAATTTTATATCTTCCATATGTGTATTAATTCCGTTAACATTCCATTGAATTATTTTTGGTGGCATTATGATTTTTTTCGAGATCTTGAGTTGCTTCTACTTCTGTTCTTTTGTTCTGTAGTCATCTCATCGTCGTTTTCCAACATCGATGTGATAGAGGATTCTGATGAGCTTTTTTGAAGAGTTATGGTATCATTACTAATAGCCGTTTTTTTTGCTTTTTGGGGTTGTTTTGTAAACGTTTGTGTGTTAGGTTTTATTAACTGTTTTTTTGATGGTGACTGTTTTGGTGGTTGGAGGGAAGAGAGGGTTTGGGATACAGGGGGTTTTGATGACTGGGATGTTTTGGAAGGGGATTGGGGTGGTTTAGGGAGGGATTGTGGTGGGATTGAATGGGAGGTTGTTGGTTTGAAGTTAGGTTGGGACTTTAATGGGGGAATTGCAGGAGGTTGGTGATTTTCTGTTTTCTTTTCTGCGATTTTAGTGTATGGTATTACAAATTCTGGGTTCTCTAGCTTGTATTTTCTTTTTGCTTCAAAGTATGTAATTTTATCTGTTACTCTTATTTTGGGATACCTAGTTCCATTTTAAAGACTTGGCATCCCTTATATCTGGGGGAATGTTGTTTGTTGCAATTTACGCATTGATTAGGAGGATTACAGGAAGTGTCATTGTGTTCCTGTTTGCCACATCTAGGGCAGAGTGCTTCATATGTGCATTTGTTTGATGTGTGTCCAAATCTCTGGCATTTAAAACACCTTAATGGGTTGGGAATGTATTGTCGTACTTTAATGTTTAAGTAGCCAGCTTTAATTCTGTCGGGTAAATTATGACTTTTAAATGTTAGTAAGAGCGTTGCGGATGGTTTAATAATTCCATTTGTTTTTACTGTAAATCTTTTGACATCTATCACGCCTTGAGGTTTTAGGTTTTCTAGTATTTCATCTGGTTCGCAATTTAGCAGGTCTTTGCAGGTTATAACTCCCTTTAACTGTATTTAGAGATTTGTGAGTCTCGATTGAAACTTCCATGTCATGGACTTTGCTTAAAAGTCTGATTTTTTCCGATTGGATTTGATTTTGTACTTCTACCATAAGTGTTCCATTTTTTAGTTTTTTTTGTGTTTGTTTCTCCGATAAACGATGACAGAGACTTGTGTATTAAAAAGGGTGAGATCTTTTCAAAGGTGGTATCTTCTTCTTTTCTAGTTATAATAAAGTATATTTCGTAATAATAAGAATTTGGGTTTTCTACTGGAGAGTTAATTCGAGGTCTTTTGGACCCGTGTAAAGGAGGAAAATCAAATAGAGAGTTCATATTTGTTCCCACGAGTATCCTAAGAAATAAACGTCCGTCGAGGCAAAGCTTGGTTACCCCGATAAGGCATAGCTTACACTCTGGAGGTAGCCAGGTATCCAGAGGAGACCGTTAGCGACTGTATCCATCCAGCCATACATCCCTCGGCATGGTCAACGCCATATGTGGATTACGGACTCGGGTACCTTGGGATCGTCATTCCCGTACTGTGATTTCTCACAGCCCCTGAGGGATAGTAAGTAAACATATTTGCCAATAGGTAAAGCTTTTATGTGGTTTATCCTATGAAGTATTTTTGCCTAAGTTTTTTTTTTTGATGAATTCAATGAGCTTTTTTAACTATCACTGACTTTTTTTATGCTTTAAAAAATTTTAATAACAGTTTACCTATAATTAAACTTAATATTATAATAAATTGTGATATTATATGTTCGACAAGGGTTAGGCGGAAGCAATTATAAATAAAACTAAGTTATGAACATAATAATTTTCTAAAATTTGTGGATAGAGAATTACGTCTATTTTTAAAACAGGCTTAATAATACAGGATAGTTTAATGATTTTGATATTCCCTAAAAGATTCTTCCGCAATGAATAGGGTTACAATGAGGGCCGACTTTAAAGTTATTGTTAAAGTAACTTTCTCAAAGGCATGTTCAAATATAGTTCTGGTCAAATCAGTTTTCTTTCCTTTGTCTATATTCCGATTTATTGATAAATTGCCTTATTGTGCCTCACCAACAATGGGATTATCCGTATTAATATTCCTATATTATTCTTCTTGTGCAGGTAGTTCGTCGCAAACTTGTTCTTAAATATGACTAGTAAAGTTAAAAGAAGATCATGTTTGTTTTACATTGTTGGAGAAAATTTTTCATCCTAACGTCTTTTTACGGACTTAAGTGTAAATGTTGTATATTGTTTACCATACTTGGCTTTCTGTATCGACTTGGGTATTAATTTTGCCAAGGGTCTATGGGTATTCTCCAATTGTAACAGAATTTTCATAACAACCAGCTTTTAAGGAACCATATATTTTTCTTTATTACGCGAATGTTCATTAAGTTGTTAAAGAATGTTTGGATTTGCTTGCAAACTTCGCTTTTTTTCTGGTCGTTGATCATTTGAATTCACTTATTCTTTAAATTGTGCCTTGGCTTGCTCGCTTCTTTCCTTCTTTTAATTCAAGTATTGTTTTGAAAGTACTTTCGGTTGCCTTTATTGAGTTGCCGCTAAATATCTTTATCGATAATTTTGATACTTTTGTTTTAAATACACAAGGAATTAGTTTTAATAAAAATACTTCCATTCTTTTTAGGAACACGGCACCGTATTTTTAAATAGTGGCACTATTGTTTTTTTATGACTAGCACTGTTTTTTTAAAGAACGGCCCTGCTTTTTTAAATAACGATACCGTATTTTCAAATCACGGTGCCGTATGTCTAAATACCAATGCCGTATTTCCAGATAACGCTACTGTTTTTAAGGAAGGATCCCATTTTTCCTCAAATAATCTCCCAGGGTCCAGATACGTGTTATCGTAATGACTAGTTGGAGCTCAATGTCTGCAGAGTATAGAATAGCATGTAACTTAAATTATTACAATAAAATAAAGAAGTCCCCTTGCAAAGAAATGTATTATCTTTAATTATGTATTTTTGTTAAATAATAAATAAAACATTTATTTTTTTATTGGGTGTAGTTTTTAACCAGATGTTCCAAGTTTTATGCATAGGTACTTATTATAATTCTAGAAATCCTGGGTCATTATTATGACATTAGTTTTCCTTCCGATTTATAAAAAATAAACTTTTAAGCAAATTACAGCTATCTGTTTAATGGTAAGACTCTTGTGTGTTTCAGTAAAATACTGCACAGGTTTCTAATTTAATTTGATTTCTACTTTTTTCAAAGCTAAGCCAAAATAGTAAATATCATATTATAATATAAAATGATATTTTGATATAATAAAATATCCTTTTTTATAACAAATATAAATTTTTACATAATATATATTTCTACAATATCTCCTCAGTAAATATATCCGGAAATAAAATTAGTAACAGCAAGATTTTTTTCTCGTATTCTGTTATTTAAAGTGCGTCGATATGATTGAGAATTATTAACTAAAAAGCTCTTTATTGGAATTTTAATTAATGCAAAAAAATTATTTATGACTAAGTATTAAGTTTCAAGTTAGAAGTACATTTTTTTTTAATATTAATTTGTAGGCTTGGTTTGTACATTCTATTCTACTATTGGAGGTATGAAAGCAGTGTTAATGACAGATGTATTTCAGTCACTTCTTATGTTTGCAGCCGTATTTAGTGTTATTATAAGTGCACTAGTTGCAAGAGGTAGTTTTGCAGAGATATGGAGAATAGCCCAAGAGGGAAACCGAACTGAACTGTTAAAGTAAGCTAAACTAGAAAATAGAGAAGTTAGTTTATGCAAACTCCAGCAAGTCAAAGTAAGCCAAGTCTTTATTTGTTACAAAACAGGAGTTATAATGTGTATAATACGAATCGAGATATGTTCGCACCTAAAAAGGTCCGAAACATTTGTTAAATAAACAAGTATGGAACACACATAAACATTTAATTTTTTTTTAAGTGTATAAGAAATCTTAGAGATTTAAACGCTTTTTGAAAATGAAAATCGGATCATTTGGCGCATTTAGCAATTTTCCAAAATTATTAGCATAAGTAGTTTTTCGTCCAATTTTTTTAGTACTGTTGAGAATCTGTATATAAAGTCGATATTTTATTAATTTAAATATTTTTTATTTATTTAACGACAATGACAATATAACTCAACAAGTGCTTGTCTCAGGTAATGATAGACTGCTGAAGCAGGAATTCATAACATTTTAACACCTTAAAAACCGAAATGACCCAATAAAATGTAAATCTTTTAATTGGCTCCATTATTCTACCTGATCTTGTCTTTTATTATTCATGAGAAAATCTTTAGGTTCACTAAATGAACATGTCCATCTTTACCCATTAAAACTTAAATTACTCTTGCTAGGAGCCAATCCATACGTTTGCTGGTGTCGTGTCCGATTAGCACTAGCTACCTTATCTAATGGTCTTATGTGGAAACTTCTTTCATCTAATCGTAAGTTGTCTTAAATATTCTAAACAAAATTTTTTCCTTAATTTTCTTTTAAGTTTTTATCGGTATCTAAGCCTTTGTTTAAATTCGACAGCTACAATTTGATATAAATCCGATGTTTCAATTTTCTGCAGGTCTTCCAGAAAAAATGCTGGTGTTAAAAATGCTAGTTTATTATTTTCCGCCATATGTCAGTGCTCTCAAATTGACTATTTCACTCGACCGTTTTATATCGGCAAAATACCAAAGAAACGACATGTTTTCCACTGGCAAAATTTTTACCTGCATCAACCTTGACAAAACCAAAATGAAAAATCTACGGAGACAAAATTTTCTTGTGACAGGTGGCCAATCAATGTCGGTGCAAAATGTTCTGGTTTTTATAATAGAACTTTGCTTTATATCATTCAAGAGAAAAGTTTCAGGAAAAAAATTCTTATGGTGTTATTTAAATTTGCTGCTTTTAAGCAATTTCGCGAATAACAAAATCACTTGCCTGGCGGCTAGTGATTTTGTCAAAAATGTCATTCGCGAAATTGCCGAGCAACAAACTTTCATACCAGTCGAAAATTTTGCCGGCAAAATTTTCTCTCCTATGATATTACACAGGTGTCCCAGAATATGTGGACAATCTCTCGAAATCTAATAGAAAACGTTAAAATATTATGACAAGTTCCCATAAACTTTTTTCCTATGACTGTACCCTACAGAGATACAGGTACCTAACGGACGCCCCTGGAAATCGTTTTTGTTTAAATAACTTTTAAAATACTAGACGTAATTTAATATTTTTTTAATATGATGGTTACTAGATAAGTCTTTTTAAAATTAACTCATTAAATCATATTTGGCTTGTTTAGTTTGCCAGGGACGGACTTGCTCTGACACAATAACAGAAATTTTTGAAATAGCCTGTATGATTAAGGCTCAACAATATTATTTTTAGATAGCTTTAATTTTAAACTGAAAAATGGTATTTTTGATTGACCTCGATAAAATCAACTGTTTACGAAAAATAAAATATCATGGTTGGAATTTTTTTACATTATATAGGGTGTTTTCTAATTGTAAGTCAATTATTAAAAAAGCAATTTTTGGGTTTATTTTAAGAAAAAAACTTCATATCAATGTATGTCCTAAAAATCTTAACTTTTGAGATACAGGGTAGTAAAATTTTTAAAAATAAATCATTTATTATTAATATCTGTAATACCTCTTAAATATTTTAATGAATTTTGGCGTACATGTACTATGTATCGAAAAGCATTTTTTGGTGTACCACATTTTTTTTTATTTCCACCAGTGGCAATTGTACAGAATTTCACCTGCCTATTTTGGCAGTTATGTACCTGTATCTCCGTAGAGAAGACTCGTAGGAAGAAAGTTTATGGAAACTTGTTATAATATTTTTAGGTTTTCTATTAAATTTCGAGAGATTGCCCACATATTCTGGGACACCGTGTATATGATATAATAGCTTTACAGTCGCACAATATTCCTCCAGTCAAGGGTCAAAAATGCGTTCTTAGCACCCACAAAATTCGTTTCATTATCGCTATATGTTATTTGTGATCTTCCCCATCTTCCCATAAACCTCGCCAAGATGCAAATTCATACTTTGATTTCCCCTTGTAAATGGGGTCGTCCAATAAATCAATACCAGTCAAAATATTGCTGCATCTCTAACCCTGTCTCGAGGAATTGGACGGATCGACTTCCAAATGTTTGGCATTATTCTTCTTCCAAATGATACATTTTTTAATAATCTTTTTTTATAGTTTTTCTTTCTCCAATAATCCAAAACTGCCACTCCGTACATTCAACCAAACACAGATAAGTCTTGGTCTAAAGATATTTTCAAAGTAAAGGGGTTTTACTTAAGTCATAACTTATAATTTACTTAAGTAAAAATTAAAAAAGTAATAAAAAATAATATTTAGAAAAAAAAGTTTTGTCTTCTTAGAAAAAAACACAAATATGTTAAAATTTGTTTATTCTAAGGCTTTGGCTGAAAAGAGTTTTAGAAAAGCTAAAAGAATAGATTAAAATGAATATAAATAAAAGGGGTTGTCCCAATTAGGTCATATAGTAGATCAGTTAAGTAACAGTAAATTATTACTAGGATATTTCTATATAATCTATAAATAAAGCAGAGCAATAAATTGTTTCACCCGTGGCAAAGTAAATAATTGTGTATAAATTGTAATAGTGTGAATATTATAGGAAATCACTGAAATAGTAAAATAATGCTATCAGTATTGACAAAAAAATAATATTTTATTACTGCTAAACCTTAATGCGCCTATGAAAAAAAGGGGTATTGGTCGGCGGGTCGTGAGTAATAGTGTGCGACATGCATGCTTTATTTCTAATCTAATGAATGCGATATTATTTGTTTTTAAGTTTATTATGCTTATTTGTTTTGTGTAGTTATTGGTAGAAGTAGTCTCAACATTTTTGGTTTATTTTTTAAATGTCAAAACAAGGAAGAGAAAACGACTGACAATATTTTGTCGCAAATAAAGTCAAAATGTTACTTTACTAAAATCTCCCCTATCAAAGTAATAATAATTAATTAATATATATTTCAATAGTTCCCTAATACTACCTAAGTTAACGTTACAAATCCAAATTGGCTCAGCTCCAGAGAGTAAGCAATGCACGGTGCGGTAAAAATGTTGTTATATAACGAAAACGACAATTTGACATCTATCGATGTAATATTTGCGTAGTTAAAAAAGGGCACTGAATTACTCAAACGGATCTCTTTCAGCACTGTTATTAATACGTTTCAACCTAGCAAAATAAGATTTTTACTTATCATATCACACTGTCTAGTTTGTTTGTAAATCGGATATCTTTTTCGTTATTTAATGTCTGTATTATTTGTACGTCATCTAGAATTTGCAATAAAACGTCTAAGAGTAATAAAATGGATTGTAAATTGTTTAGGGCATCTGCTAGTAATATACCAAATTCCTTCTCTGGCAGCCCCTATACAGCATTACAAAGTACCACTCTTATGTATCCTATTACAATCCATCTTAAGAGGCTCCAAACTTCCCACTTTGTTTGTTTCCTAATCCTTAAGGTGTCTAGAATGTTAATCCTACTGCCGGCAGAAGTTTTCCCGACTCTTTCAAACCTCCAAAATCTCCTGTTGGTAAGCTACCTTTTACCACACTTAAGACACACGGTAAGTTACTACTTAAGAGCCAGGCCTACGTGAACTGTCTCAAAATAAAAAAAGTACACCTGTGATCGCGCTATTTTTGTCCCCCACGAATATGCCACGCCACCGATAAATAGCTGTTCTACCTACTAAGAACTTAAAATATTTAAATAATTTTAAAAAATATTTTAGATAAATTAGGAAATAATACAGCTTTTAGTTTTTACCATTGCCGACCTATTGAGCCGTATTCATAAAAAAAATATATGCTTATACTTGCAAAATATGAAGGAAATGCTTCAGTTTGTATTAATAAAATTTAAGTAAAACCTTCTACTTATTAGAGTATTAGCAAATCCTTCATATAAAAGTAAATCGGTATACATAAACTTTAACTTTTGCTTTAAATGAAAAGGATATCCTTCAACAATTCTGAGTGTGGTCAGTAGCAGACTTGGGTTCGTAGTAAATGGTTTAAAGAATTATACGTTTCGAAGAAGAAAATTTACAATGGATTACGAATAGATTTTTGGGTAGACATGAAGAAACTCGGGGAGGTGCGTTGTCGTCCGATCTTAAAATGAAAATATGTTTACGTTATCTCAGTGACCCTGGCTATCAAAAAGGCATCGGTCAAGAACTTGGTGTTAGTCAAGCTACGGTATCTCGTACTGTGACTGAAGTAGTTGACAGCATAATTGCGCAATCAGACGAATGGATAAAGTTTCCAACTAGTAATAATAAACTAATGGAAGCCAAACAGTTATGGCAAAGCAAGTATAGGTTTCCAACAGCATTTGGTATTATTGATTGTACCCACGTAGGAATCCTGAAACCAAATCACCATGAAGACGAGTACATTAATCGAAAAGGTAATCCTACTCTAAATGTGCAGGCCACTTGTGATGCCAGAGAAATGTTTACTAGCGTCGACATTAGTTGGCCTGGATCCGTGCACGACTCCAGAATATGAAAAAATTCACAAGTGAGATTACAATTACAAAATAAAAGCAATGTTGTGCTGCTTGCTGATGATGGATATGGGATAGAGCCTTGGCTTATGACTCCATTCAGAAACCCTGCTCCTGGTGCTGAGCTTCAGTATAACAAACTTTTAAAATCAGAGAGAGTAACAACTAAGCGATGTTTTGGCCAACTGAAACACAGATTTCCTATCTTACAGTACGTTTGTCGCGTTAAATTGGAAAATGTCCCCAAAATAATTGTTACTTGCGTTGTGCTCCACAACGTTGCAAAAACTTTAAATGATCCTGATGATTTCGAACCAATTGCAGATGAGATGCCAGAACCTGAACATGATTATAATGATCAAGTTGATCTTCATCTTCGTCATCAGTGGCAAGAAATCAGAAGAAATTTGAGTATCGTGATAAACAATTTTAATAATTAAGTTTATAACTGCCGCTGTAATAAAAGCTGAAAATAAAGTTTATTTTAAATTAAAACATATACGACATTACTGTATTTTATAGAATTTTCACTATAATATTTCTCTTTATTTCTAAAAATATTTAATTCTAAAAAAAGTTCTACTAGGTTTTCAAATAATTAGGGAACGAAAATAAAACATGGGTACCTTTATCTCATAATTTACAAGGTGTAATATGTTGCATCTCCATCATCAACAGTCTTTCGTAATGATTCCTTTTGCCTTATCATTTCCATTTTCATTTGGTAGTATTCTCTCTGCACTAGACTTGTATGGTACTGCTGTAAAAGAATTAACCGTTGAAGTTCTTTCGTAGTTAGTCCTCTCGTTTCCTTTGTTTCATATTTTTCTGTAGCTATTTGCTTTTTTTCTGGCAATAACGATTTCATAGAACTAGTGGATTGCTCGTTATCTTTTCGCCCAACTGCGTCACTCACTTTTTGCAGAGTAGATTCTTTTTTCACAATACCAATCTGTATGGCGCCTGAAATTTTTTCAATTGTTGGATTGCTGTCACCGTCCATAGCCTTTAATAACTGTTTCTCCCATTCTAACAATTTGATCGCTTTATTTCCCGTCTTTTTTAGGTCTGTTTTTTTCTTCAGCCTTGATTTTATATTGTTATTTTTTTTAATAAGCCTTTTCCATCTAATGATTTACCAAATGTCACCTTGTATTTCTGGTGACGCTCCGAATGGTCTCGTCCTTTTTTCTTTTTATTTTTTTTTACTTGAGATTTTTCAGTATTACGGGAGGATTGGCAACTTCATTTTGTTATGAATCGTAGATCATTATTAGTGTTTTCTACATCTTCACTATCACTGCATGAGGAAGACATGTTAAAAATACATGTAATACGCTCAAATGATACAAAAATAAAACAAAATGTAAACACGTTAGAACATGTCTCTGGCGTACGCGCCCGTCAAGCATTTACTTCTGCTTAAAGGATATCCTCGCAAGTATAAAGGTAATCATTATAAATATGAAAAAAGGAAATGCTTATACTTCTACCTTTTAGTTAAAATGATTACCTTGTACTTTTACCTTATGCTTGTGAGGTTATCCTTTTTTTTTATGAATACGGCTAATTGTCTAAAAAATGCCTTTATTCTACGTCATTTAAAAAAAATCTTTTTTTTAATTTTTATAACATAATTATATGTTTTTTAGTTTTAATCCTGATCCCACAGTCCGACACTCCTGGTTTAGTTTAATAATTGGAGGTGGAATAACTTTTCTTTCACTTTACGCAGTTAATCAGACACAAGTTCAGCGATACTTAACAATAAATAATCTAAAAGATGCTCAAAAAGCTTTATGGCTGAATTGGCCTATTCTAACGGCCCTAAGTCTAAGCACATCCTTCGCTGGTTTGTCTATTTACTCAAAATATTTTCAGTGTGATCCGATTAAAGCAGGCTACATTAATAGCATGGACCAGGTAAGAATATTATTTTTGATTATTTTTCTAATGCAAGATCATTAAGAGTCCATTCGCGCCGCGAAAATTGGATCCAATTAGGGGTTCGGGGCCATAATGCTTTTCTCAAAAACGGTATAAGTGATCGTTAATTTTCAAAAACTATATGAAAGCCAACACTTAAATCTAGTCTTCTGCTGTAATAGTTTTTTAAATTTGGATTTAGTTTTTAATATTTCTTTGAGTGAAAGTCATCCCAAAATCGGTTATGTTTAGATACTATTTTCTCTTAACTCGACTCATATTTAAAAAATCTATTACAGCAGAGGCATAGATTATTTCCTTACCTTTAAAATGGTGTATAATTTATGCCATTTAAGTGAAAAATAGTTACCGAAAAAGTTGCCCTCGTAGGCCTGCCTCGTAGGCTTGCAATCGGAAACAACATCGCATCGATACACTGAATTTGGAAGAACCTAAATAAAATATAATATTTTTAATGCGACTATACGAAAATTATGGTAGTGGGAGTTTGTTAGTCTCCGCCCACCGTCTCCGCGTCCTTTTGCCCGACCCCTAAGGTGTAGCGTAAATGCACTCTTAAAAGCGTTTTTAGGCTTAAACAATGACCGAAATTATGGTTTTTATTGTATAAGATACCGCTAAACCAGTAAATAATACAAATAAGTAATTTTGGGTAATCTTTCACAATATTCCGAAATTTTGTTTTTTTTCCTAAAATTTTGTTGTGGGTAACTATTCGCCCATAAGAGTAGTACTTCTTTGTTATTTTAGGCACGAAATTTATTATACTAAAAAAGTCTTAAAAATGGATTTTTTCTACGAACTTTTTGTGTATTATTGTCTAAGTTATTTTAAAAAGCAAATTGAACCAGCAACTTGCTCCATTAAATGTTAAAGACAGCCCTCGTATTCAACCAAGGAGGATACATAGGCAAAATTGCAAGGGCCATTTCATAATTGATTATGTTTCTTGGATCCATGAATATAAAAAATATGAAGTGCTAATAAATAAAGACTAGTGTTTTTTAGACCGGGGTCAATTTGTCATTATTTTAAAAATTCCAAATTATCTACAAATCAATGCATTTTTATCAATGCAATATGTTAAGAACTTTCTTGTACGGAACAAAATTTTTTATCGGAATATTATAGAATAGCTTATATAATTACGAGGCGTTTGTTGTACCTTTAAAACCCTTTAAGATAAAATTCGACAGATATAATTTTCTTTTAATTTTACAACTGTTTATGACTTGTTGCCGATTTTTCTTTTTTATCAGGAATTTTTTTAAGACCAAAAAATATTTTAATCTTAAAAAAAATTGTTTATAGCGTCATTTTAATATTAAAGCATAGCCTAATAATGTACTCTTATCTTTTTGTTAAATCTATAAATGTTTTGGTGGTAAATAATTAATTATTATAGTTATATATGATATAATAAAACTTAAGTGTAATGTTTAATAAAAATGGTAATAAAAATGTATTAAAATTACTTAAAATTATTGAACATTAAGAGAAATATCTATTTTATGCTCTATATCCTCTTTTATGCCCTTCTGAGATATTATCCCTTGCATTTTCGCAATTTACTTTTACGCGCTCTTAAAAACATTTATTATTAAACTTTGTACATTCACAATCTGCTTGGCAGCCTTTTCAAAAAATTACAAGCTATCTGCCTAGCTAGTAGGAATAGAATTTAAGCTATTTTTCGTAGACTTCCAACTCCATTTAGGTGGGTTTAGTTTACTCCTTTCCATTGCTGTACTAAAAAGTAAAAAATACACAATTTGTTTTAATAAAATAATGTAATTACACATTCTCATTTTAATAAAAATACTTATTCAAAAATTTAAAAAATCATATCTATGTTAGATTTATTAAAAATACTTTTAGCTGCGCTATTTTTAAGTTTTAAACGTCAGCTTTATTTTCTTTCAAGCGATGTCTATACCTTTCTTGCCTCAGTAAAATTTGTGACCAATTTTTTTAAATGCAATTTTTTGAATTCTTTTATTTGTTTTTTGAAATTATTTTGCAAGATAAAGATTTTTTAATGTTTAGAGCAACACTTCAATAGGAATTTATTCTGTTTAAAAATGCCTCTACACATTTTTTTAAAATACACATATTTCAAGATAATAAGTTTTTACTGTTGCTATTTAAGTAAAGATTTTTTTAAATAAACTATTATTTATAAGTTTACTTCCAGGAACACCGAAACTATCTATCTATCTATCTATTGTAGCATGGTGAGTTCCCTCGCTGGGGTCTTGAGCACTGAGGCCTAAGCCCATTATGCTCTACACCAACCCTTAAGCATACACAGGTTCCGTCACCCTGTACTGTCCCTTACGTATGCATTCCTTTTACACTAATATGGTGCTGTCGTTTTGCTTACTAGATCCCCAACTTCCTCACTAGTGATGCGAGTCCCGTTAGTGGTAGGAATCTTATGACATTTAGGTCCAGCCATGCCGTACCCAGACATTTCCCCTGATATGCCCTAGTGTTGGGCAATCTCTAAGTACATGTATGGCGTCCTCTCTTCCCTCTCCACACCATCTACATGTACTTGTCTCGCTTTTTCCTATCTTGTTGAGATAGTGTCTGTTTCTACAATGACCTGTCAGTATGCCTGTCAGGTTTCTCATTGGCACCCTATTGAAGTCCTTTATGTTCATCGGTAGGTCCTGCCATAGTTCTTCCCCAATAATAGCCTTTGATTGTCTGGCTTTTGTCTTTTTCCAGTTCTCATCGAACCGCTTCTCTATCCATGTTGCTATCTCTGTCATATCCGTGTTGTAAGAGACTCCCACGGTATATTCAGGTCCATTGTCCTCAGCTCCCAAATTGGCGAGTTTGTCAGCCATTTCATTCCCCGGGATCCCTTTGTGTCCAGGGACCCATTGCAGGGTGGCTCTGGCGGTTTTCGTTAGTTTATTAATTGCTTCCCGACATCTATTTGTAAGTTCTGATCTGTGCACTGTATTTGTTAGCGCCCCGATCGCTGCCTTACTGTCAGTACATATAGTTATTTTTCCCCTGTATCTTCTATTCAGGCAGTATTCTATGGCTTTGGCTATTGCCATAACTTCCGCCTGAAATACGGTTGCATATTTTCCCATTGTTCCATAGAACTTGTAGTTCGTCCTTTCTACATAGAAACCGAAGACTGTGCGGCTTCCTTTCCTCGAGCCATCTGTGTATATAACTAACTGTTCCTTCTCTTGGTGTCCCACAGCGTTTGTGAGCCCAGTCATCTGCCGATGCCATGTCCACCTTGTGCATGAGGTCTAAGTGGATTACTGAGGGGATGCTAGCCTGCTTCATCGAAAGAGCCACAGTTCTCACTTGGCCCATGATGTCACAGTGCCCCCCTGGTCCTCCACCGTCCTCCACACTCCAGTCTTAGTGCCTCTGCCCTTGCTGAGGCCTTGATCATTATATGGAGAGGTGGGAGCCCTGTAATAATCTCCAGCGATTCCTTCGGAGTAGTGGATGCCGCCCCAGTTATTCCTCTCATCGCCATTCTTTGTATGTGTTTCAGCATTATTTGTGCCGTCTTAAGTTCCGTGCGTTGCCACCAAATCACGGAGGCATACAGTATCCGTGACCTGATGACTGCTTCGTGTATCCACTTCATGACCTTAGGAGAAAGTCCCCAGTCCCGTCCTACGACTCTTCTACAGAGCCATAGCGATCCTGTGGCCTTTTTCGCTACCATTTCAAGATGTGCTCTCCAGTTCAGCTTGTCGTCTAGTATCACTCCAAGATACTTGGCTGTACTGGAGTATTCTAGTTCTCTCTCACCGAACTTCACTTTCCTAAGTCCGGTTTGTTTTCTCCTTCTAGTGAATAATACGAGCCCTGTTTTTGATGAATTGGCTGTCAGTCCGTTTTCCTGACACCATTTTGCCACCATTTCCAGCTCTCTTTCCATAATATCCACTATCGTGTTTGCATGTTTACCTTTGACCATAATGGCCACATCATCTGCAAAGGCTTGTATATGTGTACCTCTCCTACTGATTTTCTCCAGTAGTCCATTCATGACCAGGTTCCATAGAAGTGGAGATAAGACGCCCCCCTGAGGGCATCCTCTGCTGACTGTAGCCTCAGTTGTGGTATCTCCAACCTCCAGGATGACATTCCTATCAGTTATCATCAGACGGATCCATCGTATGCTACTCTTGTCGATGCCATGCTTCTCAAGTGCATTACATATTGCCACTGTCGTGGTATTATTAAATGCTCCTTCTATGTCTAGAAAGGCCACTAGAGCGTAGTCTTTCGTATCTCGACATTTTTCCAAGTTCCCAACAAGCTCATGTAGTGCAGCTGTAGTGCTGCTTCCTGCCGTGTATGCGAATTGTCTCTTGTTGAATGGGGTTTCCTTTAGGTATTTAACTTTTATATGCCCATCTATCATTCTCTCCATCGTCTTTAAAAAGAACGATGTGAGACTTATGGGTCTAAACGTTTTACTGTCGCAGTAGTCCGTCCTGCCAGGTTTTGGTATGAAGGCCAGTCTGGTCCTCCTCCAGCTCTTGGGGATATACCCCAGAGCCATGGAAGCCCTCATGACCTTCAACATGGGCAGAGTGAGAATGTCCAGAGCTTTCTGCAGTAATGCCGGGAATATTCCATCCGGCCCCGCCGCCTTGAATGGCCCAAACGATCCCACCGCCCACTCCATCCTCCTGACATTGAGGATCTCTGCTGCCAGCTTCCAACATTTTTCTCCTTCCAGTCTGCGTTCTCCAATTATGGCTTCATTGTTCCTTCCTGTTATGTGACACCCAGGGAAGTGTGCTTTCAGAAGGACTTCAGCTGTCTCTCCGAAGTTTTCTGTATATGTTCCATTCTCTTTTCTGAGTGTTCCCAGTTTTGATTCTGGTTCCGACTTCAGAACCTTTAGCAGTCTAGATGTGTCTTTGGATGTCTCTATGCTTCCGCAGAAAGTCTTCCAGGTTTCTTGTTTCGATAAAGCGATTTCCTTCTTGTAGGTTCTGAGAGCCTCGTGATAGAGTTCCTCATCCTCTGGAGTTTTGGTTTTCTTGGCCTTGTTGAGCCTCTTCCTAGTTATTTGCCTCATCTTAGCGAGTTTCTGGTTCCACCATGGTTTTTTTCTTTGCTTTGCAGTGGTCGCTGGGCAGGACTCATGGTAGGAGGCTATAATAGCTTCCTCCATATGTCTCACCGCGATCTCAATTTGCCTAGCTGTTCCGTATCTTGTCGGAAAGGTCGCCATCCGCGTCCTAAGTTTATCTCGATATTCCTCCCAGTTCGTGTGTCTCGGATTCCTAAACACTTTCTCCTTTTCTCTCTCAGACGAGAGGTCAAAAAGTATGTGCTTGTGGTCCGAGAGTGAGGGTTCATTCGAGAATCTCCAGTTTCTGCAGTCATCTTCTATGCTCCGTGAGTATAGGGTCAGATCTAAGACTTCTGTTCTTATTCTATTCTGAAAGGTGCCCACCGAGCCTCTGTTCTCTGAGAATCTCCAGATTCGTACCCATAAGATATTCCAACAGGTCTCTTCCTCTTTGGTTAATGTCTGTGCTCCCCCACACCGTGTGGTGAGCATTAGCATCCATACCTAGAAGAAGATCTTTGCTATTATTCTCGCACCAGCGCACCAAACCCTCAAGTTCCCCAGTAGGTGCGTCACTGTGCAACACCGAAACTAAGAATAATTAACTTTTTAACCAGTGCTGAATATTTTAAAATTTTAGTTATTTTATTTGGTGGCTAGGTTTGCCCACCGGCCAATAAATCTTTTAAAATTAAATATTGTACAAATTTAATCTTTGTAAAATAAAAAAAAAATGGTATTTTTAAAGATATTTAATTTTTCGTTTTACGTTTAGTATAAATATTACCTCAGTACTACTTATTTGTAAAATAACTCGTTTGAAGTATTTCGATCATTAACCTTATGCTTGTTTAAAGGTACAAGACAGTGTTTGAGTTATAATAATACTATTTTTATTTGTACTAAATCTCTTTAAGCGTTTTAAAGCAAATACTAAACTACTTGCAGGTGTTAACAAAGATGTCCAAAACTTTATCGTTTTTTTCCGAGCTAAGAATGGACTCCAGAGGCGTGGAATATCTACACTGAGGTTACTAAATTCATTTATGTTATTTTGTATAAAAGCCTTGTTTTGCCCAGTAAAGTGTGCTTTTTGTGTTCTTTAACCCTAATGTTAAAGGGGGTTTTTGGTTTCACCTATTTTTAGTTCACCACATGTACAGGGAATCTTTTAAATGCAGTGTTTGTGTTAATATTATCTGGTTTGGTTTTAGTCGAGACACTTATCATTGTTCTATTACATTTAAATGCGGTTTTTATGTTATAAATTAAAGCAGTACATATAGGGGTAAACCAGAAGACTGCTTAAAGTTAAGGTTATAGAACATAAAAAGCACACTCAACTAGGCGAAACATTAAGATCAGATATCGCCGACCACTTTTTGTCAGCGTCATATAAAATAGTTTAAAGCAAGTCATTCTTGGTTATTGGAGAAAAAAAAAATAAAAAAGCAGCTTTTATACAAAATGGCAAAACTGTATTTTGCTATCCTAATGTAGATATTCCTGACCTCTACCCCACTCGTAGTTTAGGAAAAATTGGTAAAATTTTGGGTGTCTTCGCTAACACCGATTAGTAAATAAGAACGTAGCTGTAGGAACGAGTTTACTATTTACTTGCTGACGGGTAAAGATTTAAAAACGTAGTGTACCCTTTATAAATAAAGACAGTTTAAGACTACAAAAACAACATTATTAAAGGTTTAAACCCAGATTTCTTTTTACCCGGTTTTTAAATTGAAAAGGATTTATTTGCATAATATGCTACTGTCAATTATTAAATTCGGGATTTCCGAGATCACTCTCTATTGGCTATATACTTCTTTTAAAATTGTCATTATCTTAAGGTGGGTTCAAACAGAAATTTAATTTAATTTTAATATAACCAAATTTATGGTTTAATTTTATTTTTAACACCCTCGTTCATACAAAAATTTATGAAACTTGAACAATAAAATATATCTATTTGCGTCTGCGCAAAACAAACATGTCATTTTATTTCTATGTCAATTAAAATTCACAACCTAACTAACAAAAAACACGTAAACAACCAGCTGATTATTTAATAATTATTTATGCTTTCAATTAAAAATACTTCAAAAGTCAAAAAAATCGGTGTTAATTGCCAGCTGATTTCTCAAGCATGCTCATTACCGATGATTTAATTTAATTTAATTCTAAAAGATAAAAGTTGGCCAACTTTTAAATTCAATTTTAAATTCGGTCATTGGTATGAACTACTCCATATGAAACCGTAGATTTAACTTTTTAAATTAAGTAAAATTAAATGCCAAATTAAATCAAATTTCTGTTTGAACCCGCCTTTACTTTGCTTTAGTTAAAGTTTTAAATATTTTTTATAAAATACCATAAAATAAGTAGTAAAACATGCACGATTTCTCCAAAATAAGCATCCACCAAAATAAAACTGCGATTAAAATGCAGGGCGTTTTTTGTTTTTGAGTGGTTTACCAATTATTTCAAGACGAAACTGCTATAAAAATTATATAAAAAAATCTAAAATATTGTTTTAAGCAACATAGTTCGCATGTTTAATTTAATAAGCATTTACTCAAATACATTTTTAAATATACTTTTAACCTTAGCTTCCGAATTACGGTTACCAATATATTACTTATATTTTAGCTGATGCCATATTATGTAGTTGATTCCATGGGACACATACCTGGACTTTCAGGATTATTTGTGGCTGGCATTTTTAGTGCATCTTTGTCAACAGTATCAGCATCATTAAATAGTTTGGCTGCCGTTACTATTGAGGACTACTATAAGGTATACATTCGCTTCTCCGAAAGAGCAATTACTTAAGTTTAAATTTATAACTTAATAATTAAAAATAAAAGTAGTATATCGTTTTCAAATAGTAAGCAAAAATTTAAAACCGCTTTATAGTCATAGGTTTGAGTAATATGTTCCAGAGGTTTTGGTCATGATCAGAATTTAAAAATTCGCTGCAAACATGTCATTGTCGGCCCAAATTATAACGAAAAACTGATACTGTTGTGCGTAGTACTTTACAACACACCAGTAGTTTTTAAAAAGTATTTGCAAAAATTGCTTTTGGCAAAACATATACAGCGCCCTACGTTTTTGGAGATTTTTGTTCGCTAGATACCAATAATACCAGATACCAGATACCGTAATAATATTACAGAATCTAATTTTTACCTGGCTTTTAATGTCTACAAGAACCATTAAAATAAAGCACTATATCAAAATCAGCATAAGCATTACAGATTTTTTTAGTCCTAAGGCACTTCATGAAATAATTCTTTATACTAAAAATATCCGGGCCATTTCTAATATTTTAAAAAAGGGTTGTATAAAACCAATAATCTTGAGCACACCAGATTAAATTAATTAAAGCAAGGGATACTTGTAGACCTTTTTAATAGGCCTTTTCATCACAATTTTTTTTGTGCGCATGCGTCAGTATCAGCCATTTTTTTCGTACTGTTTTTTGTAAACAAGCATGTTAAAGGGCCTGTAAACACATAATTAAAATTAAAAAATACTAAAGAAAGTATAGTTATTGGAGAAAAGAAATACTTAAATAAAGAAAAAAATAGCCTTAATTAGCAAATAGGTTTTTTTAATCGATTATTATAATGATATCAGTACGAAAAGTAACGAAGAAGCGGTGTTGTTATGTAGTATGTAAGAGTGATACACGCTATAGGTAAATCATTTAAATACAATACAATTTAATCAATATAACAATTGTATATATGTGGTAGGTCTAATTAGAATAAAATTATAAATACTTTTTGAATAGTAAAGAAGTAATGATGCCTAACCTCTCAATTAGCTCACTTCTTTTTCCCTTTTAAAGACGTCCATGACATTTAAGCTACCTTTTTAACTGCGTGCAATTATGGGCTTCAACTGAATTATAAATCAGTGAAGCACCATCAACGATTTTTTTCAGTAAATGATTTAATTGGGGAGACAATACTGCATTCCCAGCCATTGTCGATCAAAACAGTACGAAACTTTTGAATTGCCGCTATTTCAACATGGCGACTGCGCTTGCGCTTGTCACATGATGAAAAAGCCTATTTATAGATTTGTTTAATAGTTAGTGACGCATTTTAGTTTTTAAAACAAAAACATTTTTAACCGGTAATATTATATTACATGACAAGTGTGGTAAGTAGATTTTTAGCGCACTCAAAGTGAAGTTTGCAAAACGAGCCAAAGGCGAGTTTTGCATTCACTTAAGTGCGCTAAAACCGTTTACCACTCGAGTAATGTATAGTATTTTATCTACAATCATCAGGTTTTTTTGGGATAATAATTTTTCTTTATCCCAATTTTACACTAGAAATTGATTAAACTACCAGTTACCTCAATCGGTGTGAGCCATTGTCAAAATGACACCACCGCAAAAGAAAGCTATTTCAATCGGCAGTCGTAAATATAGGAAATGAAAGCAACTCGACTATTACGTTTAACTTTTAGGTATATTATCTGTATGTTAGGTAATTTACGTGGAAAGTAATAATTGTTAAACGATGTTTAAATCAACGATTTTTGAAAAGTCCTTAGTACAAATGATCTTCCGCACTAGTGCGGTAAAGTAACAATTACCACACTAGTGCGGTAAAGTGACACTTACCACACTTAAAATAGTGTTTGTAACCTTAGTTACCGCACGGTTGTAGATAAAATATTTTTTTGTTTATATTTTGGGATAATTAATAACAAAACATTTATTTTTAGCCTCTATACCGGTTAATTTTTAAACAAGACCTTACAATGCAAAGGGCTTCTATTCAGACTAAGCTGATTGCTTGTATATACGGATTTATTTGTATAGGAGTAGCTTTTCTAGCGCAGTTTTTGGGAGGAATCCTTCAAGCGGCTTTAACCATTTTTGGAGTCGTGGGTGGACCACTTTTAGGACTTTTTCCTTGGGAATGTTTACTTTAATGGCAAACGAACCGGTAAGTGACTATACAGTTATTAAAGTTCAACATTACCATACCAATCAGATTGCAAACTTTTAAAATGCCCCTTAAATATACAATATTACCACCCCTTCATTGGGGTGTTTCAACTAAAAATGTGCAGTTTTCAGAATGTTTCCTTTACTTGTATTCTAAAACCTATCAACATACGACATTTTTTACTGCTTTAGAAAGTGCCCCATAATTCTGATGAGTCAATAAAGCAGACGGTTGGTGAGTAATAAAATGGACGATTTTCAAAATCGAATATCTTAGAAACCACTTGACATAGGTTTCCCATTATTTTACAGGTAATAAGAATACTTATATGAATTTACATACCAAATCCCATATCCTTATGTGAATCGATAAAAAAGTTATGATAGGGAGGAGAGAAATACGCTGAAACCTTTCGTTTAATATACACATTGCGTGTGTCAGGCCAGAACTTGGCCTGGCGCACTATCATCGCCTAGTTTTAAGCAGTATTATATGCTAATAAAATAGGTATTTGTTTGTTACCATACGTATAAAGAAAATATGCAGAGCATAACATAGTTTGTTTCATTTCTTATCTATATCGCTATTTTAAATTAGGCATCCAATTGTTGCAATTATAAAATATTCTTTTTAATTTACACAGCTTATAAATTTTTATGATTTAAGATTTTATAAAAAGTTTTTATAACTTTAATCGTACCACATTTTTATAATCTTCAGTTTTTAAAATATGTTTATTTAAAAAGTTGCATACGCGAATGGCTAAGAAATGAGGCGGTAAGGTTACTTACCGCCTCATTTCTTATTCATAACTTATTATTAACTCAGTTTTGGTAATGACAAAACTGTACGAAAATATATTCTTATACACGCATTTTCATTATATTATTTAAAATCAAATTAAATCAAATCAAAGCTTTATTGTGTAAAGAATATAAAATTCTCATTACAAAGCAAAATTCTTATCTAAATTTAAAATAAAAATAAAGCGCTCTAAAATATTTAAACATTAGTCTTAAAATAGATCATATTATTTTTTAATAAGCTATACCTATAACTAATTTCTAAAAATAAACTAAAAGTAAAAAACACATAAACAAAATACGTACAAAAAATGATAAAATTTGTCAGGTACCAGGTTAATATAATATGACTAACAATTTAGAAAAGGACGAACAACACTAACTCAATATATCGTCATAAAATTCTCTAGTATCATAATAGGCTTTCTCAACCAACAAGAAGCTGTTGGTTAGAAATTTTTTTCTCCTTAGTAATCTCTCTTAGTCGCACAGGAGGGTGGTTAAGCAGCTTTTACTGTTATAAACTATAGAGTTTTTAGTTAGCGACGTAGAAGGGATCAGAAGCGCGGTAGTATTTATTCAATAAACAGATGCTGACGTTAAACTATATTTATGCTTCCTGTGCATAAGACAAACTTACTACAATATAAAAATGCAGGAGAGGGTCAAAATTCTATGAGTTAGAAATAAGGGTCTACAGAGCTCTTTTTTGCAACACAAGGACTGATCTAAACAGGGTATCGGAACATGAGCCCCAAAAACAAATACCATACCGCAAATATAAATCTATTAGCGCAAAATACACATTTCTAACTAAGCTTACATCCAGTTCCTTTGCAACCACTCTTATATGTAAACTTGTGGTTTTTTTTTAATTTATTCTTTAGTACAAATATAACAAAATTGCTAACAAAAATAACATGTCAAAAGTTTTTTTTGTTTATATTATAACAGTACTGGGTTAGAAAAATATTCCTTAAAAATCAGATACTAGCTGTTGTGTTTATGCTCATCTGCTAAAACTATTCAGTTCATTTTTCTTCTCCGGTTCTAACATAGTAAAGTTCAATTTGAAGTAGTGTTAAATGCCTTACACGGAGAGAGAATATGCAGAAATGCATTTTGGTAATGGATTGTGTAATGGGAATGCGCGGCCAGCCGGAGTATACCGTGATCGGTACCCGAATACAGATAACTATGCCGATTACCGCATTTTTATACGCGTTCACAGTGCGTATGTGGAGGGCCATATTCCTGGTTGGCCCATCCGGGAAGAAAGACCTCAACTTTATGATGAAGAACAAATCCTTAATGAATTAAAGTGTATCCTACACGCAGTATACGTCGCATATCGCAAAAAAACTGGTGTGCGAAGGTCAATTGTTTAACCTATTTTAAGAAACCAATTATTCTACGCCTATCATGTTCAGCGCGTGCAAGCTCTTCTGCCAGCCGATTACCCTCAAAGGGTTAAACTCTGTAGAGAAATGTTGCAACGAATAACAGCAAATCCAATTTTTTTAAACTCAATTTTATGGACTGACAAATCCAGTTTTAGGCGCACAGGAATATCTAATATTTATAATTTACATTACTGGGCGGTGAAAAATCTAAAAATAATAAGAGCCGATATATTTTAGCATCAACTTTGGTATAAATTTATGGGCCGGTATAGTGAATGGTGTATTAGGGGGACCATTTGAGTTACCAGCCAGGTTACATGGTAAAGAGCTCTTACGGTTTTTGCGAGATGATCTTCCAGGCTTGCTAGATAAAATTCCGCTAAACATTCGTAGGCATATATGGTTTCAGTTAGATGGGGCTCCTCCGCATTTCTCCCGCCAAGTTCGATAATATTTAAAAAATACTTACCAATGCAGATGGATAGGAAGAGGAGAAACGATTAATTGACCACCTCGTTCCCCGGATCTAAATCCGATAAATTTCTGGGGGGGCTGGGGCTGCATGAAAGTACAAGTATTTGAAAGGGAATGTAATAACGAACAAGAACTTCGGGATATAATTCAAATTGTCGTCCAGCAATTAAACAATAATCAATGAAAATTCAGAAATGGTTATAGAAAAAACTTTACTAGACAATGCAGGTTATGCATTAGAGCCAAAGGAAGACATTTTGAACACCTATTGTAACGAGCTACTAGTTTTTTGTTCCTTTTATTTGTTTACAACATTATCTTGAAATTATTATTTTTTTTGTAAATGCAATATGTTTTTGCTAATAATGTATTTAAATAATTAACTAATTTTTGTATTTATGTTCTACTAGCAATTAAACAAGTTGCTTGGTCTTTACAAGTTTTTACCATAATTTTATGAAATAAAGAAACACTTACAATTAACGTTACTAACTTTGGATCATCCCATTTGAAAATAAATTTTTGAAACATTAGTGTATTTTTTGCACATTTCAATAAAAAAAAATAATAAACAATGCAGACCATGGCAAAAAGCTGACATAAAATTAATCTGCATATAATGCAGTAGTTTTTAGAAAAACTATCAGTCTTTTTTCCAGTACAATCTGAAATAATTTTTTACTGAATATTTATTAACAACTGCAAAAAAAATATAAAGAGAGATTATGTAAGTCTAGCTTCCATAGTTATACGTAAAACTAGTACAGCCTAATACAACTGAAAGGCTATCACTCCAATTATACGTGTGTATCAGCCAAATGAAATAAATTCAATAATAAATAAATGGGTACCTGCTCGAAAAAATGCTCGGACATGTCAGTTTTTATTTTTAGTTGCGCATTTTTTTCAGCTAAAATT
Organism: Listronotus oregonensis; assembly: GCA_019359885.1. Lineage (NCBI taxonomy): Eukaryota > Metazoa > Arthropoda > Insecta > Coleoptera > Curculionidae > Listronotus > Listronotus oregonensis. Next base: position 93,984 of record JAHBCN010001413.1, read on the forward strand.
ATTTATACAGGACGTGTCATGTTACGGTGGCCAATATCAACTTTCATAATTTAAATGCAACACCCTGCATATTATTTAATTTTTGGATTTTTCAAAACATTCTAGAGATATTTTATGTACAATGTCCTATACCTATCTTCAATGGTTTCAGAAATATTAAGCGTTTTCAGATATATTGCATTTATTGCCTTTGCATGCTTGCTACTTTCTTAAGGGTTACTTTTCGTGCATGTACCTACTAGAGGCAGCCTTGCCGCTTGGCTATGCGGACAAGCGTGCGAGAGAGAAAGAAAAATAGATGTATAACATTTCTGTCTCGCAACAGATGCTGATTGATTGGTGGGAGAAGTATATATACCGCCAATAAATTAAGGGAGGTAGGTAGGTAGGTAGGTTTAAAGTGAGTGGGTATAACACCCTTCCACCGCGACCGATCGGTCTATTGTGGCTCACACCCTTTTATATTTCTCCCACCAGATCCAGACTCCTAATAAATCTAATGATCCTGTTGGGAGAGAGATCTTTCACCTCCCCCATCAACAAGGTGTCATTGCCGAGGTTGGGAATCTTAGTCGTGCCATTGCTGGGCACGAACACAGTATGTGTTCTGCCGATTCATCCCCCTCCATGCACATGCGGCACTCGGCGTCTTCCGCTAGGCCGATCTTGTGCATGTGGTATTTTAATCTGCAGTGTCCCGTGTACAGTCCCACTAGAGTTTTAAGGTGTACCCTTGATTGCTCCAGTAGTTTGACAGTTCATTGTTGGTTCGGTGGGCTTATGAAGGTCTTCGAGTGTCTGAGACCCGGAAGTCCATGTCAGTACCGAAGATTTTCTCTTTGTGTCCAAGCTGATATAAAAAAAATTAAGGGAGAGAAAGAGAGAGAGGGTTATACACCTTTTCTTGCAAGCATGCAAAGACAATAAATCTAAAACAACTAATATTTCCGTAACAGTTGGAGATAAGTATAGGACATTGTACAGGAAATATGTCTAAAATTTTCAGAAGAATCCAAAAATTAAATAATATACAGGGCATTGCTTTAAATTAAGACAGTTACTATTGGTCACTGTTAGATGACACACCCTGTATAAAAAGTTTATACTGAAAAAAATGCGCAACAAATAATACCAGTAGACGTGTCCGAGTGTTTTTTCGAACACGCCCCATTTATTTATAATCGAATTTATTCCATTTGGCAGATACACACTGTATATTTTAAAATAATAATACAAATCATATTATTTAATGTATCCGTTTTTTATTATTTTGTCAAGAAAAACAACAATTTTTATAAAAATCACTAAAATTTAAATATCTTCAAAACCGTGAGGAGTCGAATAACCATATGTGAGGTTTCCCTCAAAGATAATGACTCTCTCTATTGTGTCCTTTAATTTGATTCATGACTTACGGGACACCCTGTGTTTATATGATATTATAGTTATATGTTAACTTTTAGGGTGCAGTTTCTGGATTGGCTGCTGGCATCGGAATAGCCTTATGGATGGCTTTTAGTCCAAAACCCCCCCTTTCAGTGCTTCCTACTACCACTGAGGGATGCGATGTATTATTTTCTAACTTTACTGAAACGCCCAATGTTCTGCTAAATAACGAAAGGTAAAAAAATATTTAAAATACACATAAGTAATAAAAATATTTGTTTCTAAAAGAGCCTATATAGGCTTATGTTAACCGAATCTTTCCCAGTTTTGCCAACGATGTCGAAAGACCGAAATAAGTACCCAATTATGAAATTAATGAACAATCCAATTTAAAAAAGACGTTTAAATTTTTAATATTTTTACCAACCTAGCACTTATTCTTCAAAATCGTTCTAAAATAAACTGGGAAATAAATCTGTTTTCTTTTTCCATTTTGGCGAATGTTCTTTAAATTTAAATTAAAAGCATTATATTTCTAAAAGCTCCATTAGCACAGTACCATTAAATTTACAGTCAAGAGAAAAACAAACTAATAAGTCTTTTTAAAAATGCCAGGATATACAGCCTAAGCCAATGGCGGATTCAGAGAGGGGCGAATGGGGCGATCGCCCCCCCGTCAGTCAAAAAATAAAAGGGGAACAATAAAAAAAAACGAGTTAAAAATGAAAGAAGGTAACTGTTGTTACGGTACTTAGTTGGTTATTAATTAAAAATTTTTTATGTTGCCTATTGCCTATTGCATTTGGTTTGACATTTTATTGCTAAAACCTATAAAGCTATACATTAAAGCTTAAGTTGAGTAAAATTTGACTCAAATAGGTTGAAGAAGTAGTATTTTGTTTCTTTAAAACATTATTTCAAGTATTTCAGCCCTTAAAAATCAAACGCCATTATGATTTAATTAAAAAAAAACCTTAAGAAACAATATATTATTACAGTGTTTGCATAAAAATTTGGGATTAAGCTTAACTTACCGTTTTCTTTAAAATATTTATTATGCTAAAAGGCGCTTTTTATTTTTTAGGGGTAAAAACTACCTCTTATTGCAAAAACCTTCAAAACTTTCATACTAAAGCTTAAGTCACATAAAATTAGGCTCAAATATGTTGAAAAATAAGTATTTAATTGTTTGAAGCACTATTTAATATGTTTTAACCCTTGAAAATCAACCCAAAAACAATTATTTACCCTAGAAAAATTAACATATTGTCACCGAGTGGTAATTAAAAAATATGACTGCTCAAAAGTATTACTAATTATGGATTAATGAAAAAATATATATATTTAATGGATAAAATAGAAAAAATACGTACAATTACATTAAAAAATGTATTGGAATGACAATATATTTACAAAAAAATATATATATTTGGGCTTTTAGAATACCACAATGGTTTTTAAGCATAACTCCTTCAGTTTTTGCGATAAAATGTTCTTTAAAAAAACATTTTGTTGGGTTTGTTTTACAGAGCTATAAGTGCTATATATTAAAACTGTTCAAAATCCTTACTTTTTTAAAGGAGTGAGTCTAAAGGGCTGAAAGAAGGTAATGCTTGTCTATACGCACGCGTTTTAAACGTTTATATTTTACTTAATTTCCGTCATACAGTAAACTAAAAAATGAGCAAAATGCTTGTAATTTAAATAGCTACAATTTGATACCTTAGTAATTTTTACGTATCTTCCTTAGGTTTCGATTTATTTTAAATAAAAGGTCCTTTTTTATTAAAATTCTAAAATTTGATTTTCACTTGCAGCTGCATTTTTTTTTTCAAAATTAAGCAATTTAAATTTTAAAATGTATTTATAATAACTAAATAAAGAGAATTAAAAAAGTGCTACGACTTTTAGTTGGATTGGTAATTAAGGGGTTGTTTTTGAAGATTTTTGCACTTAAAAAATTTTGGTCTAACCTTATTTAAATCATAACTTACTCAATTTTTACGATACATATCTCTTAAAAAAGGGTCTTTGCAAATTCTTCAAAAAAGGTATTATTGTTTTTTTGAAAAATGCGTAGTTTTTGCATTACTTGCCTTTGAAACCCTGAAATTTTGTGTTTGATGAATAACAGCAAACATTTAACAAACCACAACTTGGTTTATAGTGGTCCCACAGCAGTTACAAAAAAAACATTTTATTCGTTTTTTTAAAAGCTACAATTTTGTTATTTAGAGTTTTTTTGGATAACATCCATACTTATCGAGTTATTTGCAAAACATTGAAAAACGTTGATTTTATCGACCCAAAACTTCGAGTTTCGATTGCAAATAACTTGAGAAGTATGCATTTTACAAAAAAAAATGCATAGAATATTTTTTGCTTAGAAAACATTTTTTTATCGATCCCTGTGGTTAAAATATAAAAAAATTCCACCCTCGAGATGGTTTGGCAACCACCCCCAAGGTAAAGGCGCCTTTCCGCATGATATAGATTTTGATCCTTGGACTATTTCCTACCTACTGTCAAAATGTCAAGTCATTCTATGCATTTTGAAAAAATTCTAGGCGAGATGGTTTGTTTCCTGGACTATATCGTAATTTGCAATTTACAAATGAAGGCAGACGGGTGGCTAACCTGGACGGGGGACTCCCGAACCCCCGGACTTCGGACATCATCTACGTTGTGGGGTATTCTAATACCCTCCCCCCCCCGTAAAGATTTTCTGAATCCGCCCTTGGGCTAAGCTAATAGAAGCAATATGCGTAATCCCTGGACTAAGAATAGAGTTATCAGGCTTTTATGATAAATTTTGAAGCATGAGTTAATTTATGTCAGTGTAAATATTACAAAATATTCTTTAGGTTACTTGGCAGACTTGCCAGCTTTGATGCATGTCCCAGGGTACAGACCGTAGACTCTTGCTCGTACAGAGTGCACAAAGTTAATTGACCTCCCTGAATTTGCAGTTACCCGAAAAAATTTCAAGAAATGGTTTTAAAATCATAAGAATTCATTAGCATTGTATGACAGGACCGTTTTCAAGATATAAAATAAAATTTCTAAAAACTTTTAAATTAATTATACAATTTTAAAAATAACCTATTAATTTATTTAAGAAAGATAGATTAAAACATTATTAAAAACAAAAATGGTAATACTGTACCTTAGCATAAATTTTTAGTAGGTCTGCTTTGATTTTGTTTTATAATTATTTGCTTAAACTGAGAAAAGCAGCAAAATGTCTTTAAAGAATTTCCTGTTGATGTTAGTATTTTATTCAGAAGACATTATTTTCATGTGTTTGGAGAGAAAATTTCGTTAAACCGTTATTCATTGGTTTAAGTTCAAATTTAAATATATGTACTATGTAAGTTTTCTTAAATTAAAAAAAGCTGTAATATTGTTTCTTTTTTTAAAAGATATTTTTATTTGAGGTTAATGTGTTAAAAAAAATATTTAAGTACATGTTACTTAATGTATTCTATATATCTCCACTACACTAAATGTTTAATCATTTATAAATGTGTTTTAAAAATGGTTATTAAGGTCAACTCTTGGCCGTGCTAGAGTTGTGTTTATAAAAATTAGTATTGTATTAAAAATATATTGTCTTTACATAAAAATGTTGTAATTCAGCTATATACTTTATGATCGGTTTGGTTTGTTCACCAAGGTAAACTTTATATCTAATACTCATTTCTAACAATAATAATAGTCCATTTATAGGCACATGTGCAAATAAACTAGGAACATTAACGGCCGAGTAATGAACACGTTGTTAAACTTAGCAATGGACTTAACAATGGATAAATTTAACAAAGAGGTAAAAATGAACACTCTTGGCAACAGGATATAACTTAAATGTTTACTATTTGTCAAAAAATAGTTTGGGATTTTGTATTCAAAGTCAAATAATTATTTAAAAAAAATAATAAATTAAAAAATAATTATCTTGCACCGAATATGAAAAAGTTCAACAAAGTAATTTTATATATTATTTTCAAAAGTAAGCAGCACAATAGATAGCTTTAATTACCAATACTGCAGAAGTTCTTCAAATTTTGTTTTTTTTATAGGTTCTCTAATATAATTCATGCCTACCAAATTTTATTGATACAAGCCGGTAGATAGATTCATCTGTATTACTACTAAAAACTAACCTCTTTCTTTCTCTTTCATAAGTTAATGCTGTTTAAAGCTATAACATGCGGTACTTCTTCTTCTTTCTTTGATGGGGGTTACTCGATTCACCCCCTGGTATGGCTATGCTCCACGGCAATCGCCAGATCGATTTTGTGGTGACTCCGATGTTGTCTGGCTCTAAACCATATCGGGGTCTCCGACTATTCGTTTCTTGAGCTTATACTTAGGTGCTGTGAAGAAAGTAAAATACATTTGTGCCATTGTAAATTAGAAATATGATTATGATCAATGAGGTATGGTTAGCTAAACATTCACTACATAGGCGTTAGGCTGGGAAAGCAATAAACACACATACAGAAAAGGAAAAGGGTAATAACATGTTACAAGTTGAGCATTATAGTTTAATTTGATTCCTGTTTAAAAAAGTCATGATTATTCTGATTGAGTCTTCACTAAGATTAGATAAAACTAAATGGATTGATATAGGAGTTAAAAATTTCAAACTGATAAATTCTTTATATAAGTCGAGGTTCGGGATAGCATTGATAGGGCACTCGAAAAATATGTGGTCCAAAGTCTCAATGCAACCACATTCACAGAGGGGGCTGTCTTTTAAATTTATTTTAAATAAATGTTCATTGGTTAAGCAATGACCGGTACGCATTCTAATTATTGTGGTAATGTGTCGTCTGTTTTTATACTCAAAATCTTTAAACCATTTTCGACTTGGAAAAGAGGTAAAATATTTATAATGTTTATTTTTTACTAAAGAAATCCAGTTATTTTTAAACTGTATATGTAGGTCGTTTTTGATTTGATTATATATTTCCTGAGCATCGACTAGCATTCTTTTTGGAATGTTTAGTTCTTTTCCTATATTAGCCAATATATCTGCCTCGGTATTGCCCGGAATATCAGAGTGTCCTGGGATCCACGCGAGTCGATTATCAAAATTATTTTCGTTTGCTAACCAAATAAGCCTTTTTGTCCTAAGCGTCCAATAATCCCCGGAGGCGTTAAGGTGATATTTGTTTATTTTTTGAATCGCGCTTTTGGAGTCAGAGAAGATAATAATCTTTTTTAGAAGTTTTTCAGTTGCTATTTTAACTGCATCATGTATGGCTATAATTTCGGCTTTGCAAATAGAAAGGCATTCAGGGAGTTTTGAAGGGAACTTATATTGCAGTTCCGGAATGGTTATGCCATATCCTACTTTATTGTCTTTCTTTGATGCGTCTGTGTAAATAAAAACAAAGGAATCTTTATATTTTTCTGTGGCTAACGCAAATTTTTCCGGAATCATATATTCATTTTTTTTGATAGCACAATCTATAGTTTTAATAGGGTTATTTAAAATTTTAAAATCTATTTCGTAGCATGGCAAATTTGAGCTTATATATATATTGTTAAAGTGTGGAAAAAAGTAGTACACAGACGAAACTAAATAGGGTATATTTGCTTGAGATTGAGATGCTGGAGAAAGTATTAATTTATTGCGTATTTTTAAAAGTATTTTAATTAATGGATGATCCTTAATGCTTATTTTTCTACATAGAAATTTAGTAGATAGAATTTTTCGCCTTTGTTCGAGGTCGGTAGTAGCCGCTTCAGCCAGGAGTGCTGCTCTTGGAGTGGATTTCATGCAACCAAGGCATATTCGAAGGCCCTCGTAAAAGACTTTGTCTAGCATGTTGAGACTTTTCCGACTTGCAGGTTTGATAAAGCGTGAAAAGCAGTTAGGAGAGTGCTAGGATCAGCTCCCCACCACACTCTGCACAAAGCTTTAAGTATAGTAAGGGATTTCTTTGCTTTGTTAACTATATTATTAATATGGGCATCCCATTTTAAGTGTTGATGTAGGTAAATACCTAAATATTTTACGTGTCTTTTATACTGAATAGGGTAGTCATTAATTTTAATAACTGGGGGTGTATTTTTTCTTTTACCCTTTGTAAACCAAACGGCTTCACATTTTTCTAATGACAGAGATAAATCATGTTGTTTTAGGTATATATTGACTCGTTCTACTGCCGTGTTAACTAGAGCAGCCATAGCACTTAGATCAGAGCCCCTAATGAAAAGGACCAAATCGTCCGCATAGCCAATCAATTTAACACCATTTAAGTGTAGACCAAAAAGGTCATATATGTATATATTAAAAAGAATTGTGCTTAGGGGGGATCCTTGAGGAATGCCTTTAGTTGCTAGGTAAGGGTACATAGACCCTTCCGTTGTTGCTTCTACTATAAACCAGTCTGTTTGAAAGAATTCTAAAAATAAGGTTATTTATTTCCGTAGGAATATTTAGGTTAGTTAGTTTTTTATATAATGTATATATATTAACATTGTCATATGCAGATTTTATATCTAAAAAAATGGCAATAACTGTTTCTGATGAGTTAAAAGCGTCAAATATGTAAGAGGATAAAAAGGCCACGTTATCATATACTATACCCCTTCCTTTACGAAATCCTGCCAGTTCATTACCAAAAGTAAACTTGTGTTCTAGGATCCAATCTAGGCGATTTTTTATCATTATTTCCAGAGTTTTGCACCCGCAGGAGGACAAAATTATCGGGCGATAGCTGTCTAGTAGGGAAGGATCTTTATTTGGTTTTAACAAAGTTATGACATTAAACTTCTTCCAGGAATCTGGTAATGTATCTCCCATAAGAAAGTTGTTATAATTATTTAAGAGAAATTGTTTTCCTTTAAAAGGGAGATTTTTAAACATAGGGTATGCCAGGTCGTCCATGCCTGATGCGGATAATCTTTTGTCTTGTAGAGCATTGTTTAATTCGTGCATAGTAAAAAGAGTCAGCTCACTACTGTCTCCAGGAACAGAAAGTTGAAACGCTGGGTTAATACAAATTGAAGACATCCTAGTAAGAATTTCCTTTTTTTTGTTATCTGAGATAGAAAGATTGTTATTATTACTTTTATTGTTATTTGAAAACTTTTTGATTTTGTTCCAAATATATGAGACATTAGATTCCCTATTAAGTGATTCACAGAATATTATAAATTTTTGCCTTTTTTTATTTCTAAGATTTTTCCTTACCATTGCTACAGTTTTTTTTGTTTTAATATAGTTTTCTAAAGTTGGAGCTATTTTAAACGCGTTCATTGCAAGTTTTCTTTCCTTTATCCATGCGGAACATTCTTCGTCCCACCATGGGTTGTTTGTTTTGCGAGGTAATCCACACATTTTAAGGGGGATTGCTTCTGTAGCCACTTCATCCATGACTTTAACCAGTTAGTGTTTAAGTTTCTGTCCATTAAATGAATGGTTACTTGATTTTTATATAAATCCCAATCTGCTCTCTTGAAATTCCTTATATAATGGGTACCCTTATACTCCTTGGTAAATTGAAAGTGTGTATTGTTGTTAATCTCCAGAAAAGTGGGATAGTGGTTACTATTGCCACAATCCTGAAGGACACTCCAGTGTGAAGTGGTTGCTAACTGGCTACTAACGATGGTAAGATCAAGGGCACTGAGAGCCGAATCAGGATTTTTAAATAGAGTTTGAGTCCCATCATTCATAACAACCAGGTCTCTGTCCATAATAAAGTCACTTAGAATTTTTCCTCCTCTGTTGACAGGGGAACTGTCCCAAAGGGGGTGGTGTGAATTAGATCTCCCATTAGGATGATTTTGTTAGTGTTTATGTTCCCAAAGAGCTCCTGAAGTAGTTCCTCATTAATATTATTATTTGAGTTAGTGTATATATTTATTAAGTGGTAGTCTGAGATCTTAATGATTATATATTGAGTGTGTTCCGAATTATAGTTTCTTATTTTGGTAAAGATTATATTGTTTTTTATGCATGTTGCTACTCCGACATACCCATCCTCTCTGTCCTGTCTAACTATAGCAGGGTCTTTTTCATTTATTAAATTTATTAGGTTGTCTCTATTGGAATTGACACTTCTAATATTCCATTGCAAAAGTTTAAGGCTGTTTTTATAGGCCATTTAGGTTAACTTACAACAAGAATAATTTGTTTAGATGTTTTATATATAATCAAATAATTAAAATTATAAGAACAATAGTTTTAATAAAAATAGAGAAAATAAGAATAATAATAATAATAATAAATAGAAAATAAATAATAAATAAGAGTTAAATAAAGTCCATGTCCCTGTCAGAATCCGGGCAGGATTCTGCATATTGAGACGTTAATATTTGTTTAATAGTTTTCCTAGTTTGCTCGGATGAATTTATTACCAAGTCGATAATGTATGCGATTTCATTGTTATTACTTGAATATGGTAAAATTGAAGTGTATTGAACTGCACTGTTAGGCAAGGAAAGATGGGTACCTCGAGAAGTGGAAGGCTGTGAAAGATTTTGCATTATAACCGTAGAGTCCCTTTTTTTGGGTCTTGAATTTGGGAAGTAGAGATTTTGTTCATGAAGACTTTTATCATACCCTTTTTGTATAATTCTTTTTTTATTTGTGTTGGTTGAGAGGGTTTGTTAATATGATCTTTTAATTGCGTTATTGTTAAAATTTAGGGACCGTCTTTCCGCGGGTGGAGCAGTATTATTATCTGACCTACTAGAAGTATCAACATTTGATCTATTGTTTATTGACGGGAAATCATGAGCATTATAAGTAAACTGATTTTTAGGTATATATGTTTTTTTACAGGCATCATTTGCATCGTAAAAAGTAATATTTTCAAAGGCCATTAGTTCTTTTATGTTTTTTTGCCTTATATATTCGGGACACTTTTTGTGAGTAGCTTTGTGTTCGCCTTTACAACAAAAACAAGCAGTGTGACATGGAAAAACTTGTTTATCCTCTATCAAATCTGCTGTGTGTATCTCTTCCCCTCCGCAATTAAAACACCTTTCCTTGCCTTTACAGTTTTTTCGCGTATGACCATACCGTAAACATCGATAGCACTGGGTGACCGGGGAAACATAAGTTATTACCGGGTGTTCAAGACCGTATAGACTTATTGGCCTTGGCAGACAAATACCTCTAAAAGTGAAAAGGACTGTTCCCGTAGGTTCATATGAAATTTTTTCGTTTTTGACGAATTTTCTTTTGAGTCTAGTGACATTTAGTATTTCAATACCTCCGTAAGTTTGGCAATGTTTTAGTATTTCGTCTTCATTGAGATCTGAATCTATTTGTCTAGCGATACCTTTCGACGTAACAAAATTATAGGGAATGAAAATTTTATAACCTTTTTTTAAAAGTATTGTGTTATTTATATATGAATTCGACAGCAATTCTATTTAACCCCTTATTATTTATTCTTTTAATATCTGTTAAATTTAGGTTGAAAATATCTTTAGCTATTTTAGTATTGTTCGATTTATTAATGTTAAAACCAACTTTTTCTGTGGATTCTAAATATACAACAAAAGGACCCTTATCAGTTTGTGAATAAAAATGTTGTTTTTTTCTTGCTCCTTATCTGATTGAGGAACACTTGGAATTTTGTTTGTCAGTTTAAGGGGCCCGCCCCCCTGGGTCGTTCATTTTGGAAACACAAAAAATAAGATTCAATGAGATATTTTGTATGAACATAAAAGCAGAAAAAAGAATGAAAAAGCAAGCGAGATTATGTAAAGTAGATTAACAATATTTGTAGCAATGCTCAACTTACCTAAAGACTAGGTCACAGAAACAAAAGTTAGTGGGTATAAAAAAACCTCCAACGATTTGCGGGAGCAAACACTGCTGCTTCAACAATGGTCTTCACAGCACTGATGCGGTACTTAAAAAGATACCGTACCCATTTAAAGTGGGAAACACGCAACAATCAACATTCTTTGATGTTTTGCCGCCAAGAGTTTTGGCGATGTTGTAAAGTTGTCCGCCAGAGTGAACCTCGGTAGCCAACATCAAATATCGCCGTGTTGCCAGAGATTATCGTCTGGTCTGTACATACCTTTAGAGAGCCGATGTCGTAATAGCGCATATACACATAATAATTTTTACACGCACGCTAGATGAGATAAGGTTAGTAGTGCGGGCAAATTTTTGTCAGTGGAGAGCTATTTATATAGATTATCTATCGCAACCTTCGAGCATATACTACTAGAGGCAGCCTTGCAATTTGGTCGTGCGAACACTCTACGTAAGAGAGAAAAGAATATGATTGCAACATTTTTCCCTCGCTTTACGTGCTAAGTGGACTAATCAGCACGAAAATCAAGAGAGAAAAGTTGTACTTTTATTCGTATTTTTTCTTACGCACACTGTGTGACTTGATCAGACATATGGTTTGGCAAAATTATAATATTTAGTAATACAAGCTAAAAGCAATAGGACAGTAAGCCCCTAAATCGTTAAATTAAAACATTTTGCATGCTCTTGCGATGAGGAATAGAGATTGCACTTACTTAAAGCTTACGCAAGAGCATAAAGAATGTACAAAATTTAATAATTTAGGCGCTAACTGTCCTATTGTTTTCAGCTCGCATTACCAAATATTATAGTTAATTTTGCGAAGCCACATGTCCGATCAAGTCTCACAGTGTGCGTAACTGTTCTTTCTTGGTTTTCGTGTTGATTAGTCGGCGGAGAATAGTATATGCTCACTCAGCACGTAGAGCGAGGAAAAAATGTTGCACTTTTATTTTTTTTTCTCTCACGTGGAGTGTTCGCACGACCAAGTTGCAAGGCTACCCCTAGCAGTATATGCTCGAAGGTTGCAATAAATAATCCAAGTAGCTTTCTACTGACGAAAATTTGTCCACGCCTTAAAGTTTGGTGTGCTCTAAAAAGTTTAACAATGGAAAAGGGCAATTAATACAATCAATATGTGAAATTGTACAAAACGCTCTTGAGCTACTCCAAACCTAATCTCATCTAGCGTGCGTGTAAAAATTATGATATGTATATGCGCTATTTTTAAAACCAAGAACTTATTTTCATTGCAACAGAAAAATTCTTAGATCAAGTTTTACATCCTAGAGTGCTTTTAACTTGACTTTCGACAAAGGCCTTACGACCAATCGGACCTTTACCATATCGGGTCTCTAACGGTTTTGTTCTAAGTACCGCAAGTTATAGCTTTAAACAGTATTAGCTTATAAAAGAAGTCAGTTTTTAGTAGTTGGTAATACCTAGTTATGATATGAAATTATTTGAATTATTCAATAATGGTATTTTTTAAAAGAAAATAGATGAATATTAAAGAGCAGTTAGTAATAAAATTCTTGTAAATAAATTGTTTTAATAAAATTTATTAAATTAATTTTCTAAGAAAATAAAGCAAATAGTTTGTCTACTTTAGATGAGGCATAAATTATATTAAAGAACCTGTAAAAAACCCAAAGTTCTGCAGTATTGGTTACTTGAGCTATTATCTATCATAATGCTTGTTTTTGAAGAAAATATGTAACATGACTTTGGTGGAGTGCCGAACCTATTTTTTTTTCATATTGTCTGCAAGATAGGTAATAATTTTTTAAATATTTTTTTGTGGTTAATGGATTTTAAACGCAAAGTAACAAACTAAATTCTTTCTTGTTATCTGGTTGCCATGAAATGCTTAAAAATGTGCTATGTTGTCAAGTTTTTCCATTTTACTTTTTGTTAAATTTAACAATTGTTAAGTCCATTTCTAACTTTAACAAAGCGATCACACTCGGCCATATGAGTGTTAATTTTAGGCAACTTTCTGCACTGTAGATTTTATTACCTTTCTCATTAAAAAAATGTATTTTCTTTTTTTTTTAGGGAATACCTGTGGCTTTACAAAGTATCATATCTATACAATGGCGTAGTAGGACTCCTAGTCACTTTTGTATTTGGTTATTTGCTCAGTTTTGTAGTACGAAAAATAACAGGAAGAAATATCGAAGATGAAAATTATGATCCAAATTTATTTGTTCCGCCTCTATCAAAAAAGTTACAAAAGAACAAAGCTATTTCTTTAAACCTGGTCGATCTTTCTTGTCAAAATCCTAAAAGGGATATAGACAATAATAAACAGTAAATTATTAAAAATTATATTTTTATATTAAAGTATTTATTTACCATATATATAAATTTTTACAACAGCCATGTAAAAATGTACTAATTCAGATTTAGCCGTATAAGTATAAGTTTTTACAACTGATACCTAAGCTGCTGTGTATACACATTTTTTAACTTATGTTACTTTAAATATAAATAAATTTCAAAGTAACAAAATTAATTTGATTACAGTTCGGTTATTTTCGATTAAGAAAAAGGTCAATAAGTACGTTTTACAAAAGAATTTTTCTAAAAAGAAAGTAAGGTAATAAATGGATTTAATAGATGTCAAAGGTGTCAAAACTTTTTATTACGCTCATTTTTATACTATCTATGTAAAAGCCTAAAAATATATAGTAAAAATTGCAACTACAATTTAAAAGTTATTTGCAAGACAATTTTTTTCTTTATGAGAGTGATAATCCATAACAGGTTTATTTTTAAAGCTGTCAGTGATTTGCCGCTAGGATTTTCTTAAAAAATATCTACAAAATGGTCACTCATGTTTGAAAAATCTCTTTAATGTAGGAAGCATTCAATAGTCTAGGCGAAATCGGCGCAGGAGTACGATAAATTATTTCACCTCACCTTTTTTATATGATCCTCTTTAAGTTGCCCTACTGATGGTATAAATGCATGTTGTCATGGGGCAACCTGGTGTCATATTGTTTAAACCTAAAGTGTTTGTTTGGTTGAATATTAAGCTTTAATCCTTTTACCTTTAAATCCTATTTAAGGTAAATATAAGGATTTATTCAATTAAATAAATCAATAAAAATGTTTCACGCTTTTTTTTATTACCAATATTTTTTAGTAGAAAATGGTAAAATTAAATGGTCCTTCGGGCCAAGACATTTCCTTACTGTCATTTTGCACTAGGAGTATTATTTATTGAAAAATTTAAGTACTTACTACTCTTCTATACATTAATTTAAAATTTAAAAGAATAGTAAAATTTAAGTATATCAAATTTTAATCTCCAAGACAATTTAGTTTACATTCTTCTTTACCCGAGAGTGCTTCCAATTTTCATATTAAAAATTTAACCATGTATATTTTTGTTAATCATTTTTACATAAAACTGTTGAACGATATATAACGAACTTATATAAGTTTAACTTTGTAGGAAAACAACTTAATTTAAAAATTTAATTCTTTCTCTGCCAATCTTTTTAGTTATGTCTTTTTCGTTTAAAGTTATTTATATTTTTGTTTATAACATGACAACCCTTGCGTAAAACTAATTATGTCTTAAACAAGTTTGCCATTTCATACCTTGGTTTTTAATAAAAACTTAAAAAAGTTTTTAGCTTCATTGCAAATACTGTTAGTATATTTTTATTTTAAATCTTGAGTGAAAATGGAAAAATCAATTTAATACGGGCGCGTAAAGCTAAAAGTCAAAATTAAAGTATTAGCTAACTTTTACCTAGAATATACTTTTTGTTTCAACCTTTCTTAATGTGGTTTTGATAATAAATTAAATATAAAAGCAATTATAAGAATATTGGTTAGCAGCAGGTAAGTTAATTTAATATATATATATATATATATATATATATATATATATATATATATATATATATATATATATATATATATATATATATATATAATATATATATATATATATATATATATATATATATATATATATATATATATATATATATAATATAATATATATATATATATATATATATATATATATATATAAATATATATATATATATATATATATATATATATATATATATATATATATATATATATATATATATATATTAATATATATATATATATAATATATATAATATACTATAATACATTAACAAACATTGATTTGAAAAATCGTAAGTTATACATAAATAATACAAATTTATTATGGATTAGTAGTTTAAAATGAATGCACAGATTTTCCTAATTTATTTCTTATTAGAAAATGTCACAATGTAACTTAGACCAATAATTTCACTAAGTGATTAATGTGTTATAAACTTCAATATTTAATATTTTTTGAAGAATAACTTTTCATAACTAAAAAAATTAAATAATTGCTAAAAACTAACTTAAAAAATAGTGTAAATTGTTTTTTTTCTTTTCACAATAAAAGCTGGGACACTAGATACATACAGGTTTTTTTAAAAGAACAAAATTTGTGTGCGATTTATTAAAAACAAAAATACGAAGCATTGGAATTGGTTAAAATCATTGTTCCTTTGTTTTTTCTTATTATATTTGGTATCCTCCCCACAAGCTCATAATTTCCAGCATCCTTAGGACTCTATGAGATTGTCTTTTAAAACTGAATATTTAATATTTTTTAAAGAATAACCTTCAATAACTAAAAAATTAAAATAATTGCTAAAAACTAACTTAAAACATAGTGTAAGTTGTTTTTTTTTCTTTTCACAATAAATGCTGGGACACTAGATACATACAGGTTTTTTTAAAAGAACAAAATTTGTGTGCGAATTATTAAAAACAAAAATACGAAGCACGGGAATTGGTTAAAATCATTGTTTCTTTGTTTTTCTTATTATATTTGGTATCCTCCAGACAACCTCATAATTTCCAGCTTCCCTAGGACTCTATAAGATTGTCTTTTAAAACTGGATCCGACACAGTGACTCATTTTTTATCGACTAAGGCAATCGTCTTAAAGGTTAGGTTACCATGTGTATACAACACGTTACATATCTAACACAGGCAGCGTTGCTCTTTTTTACTTAAAGCATGAAGACAAAATTTATCATAAAGAGATTTTTTAGCAACGGTGGATTTCAATAACACTAAAATCGTGGACTTCCATTGTCTTTACTTGTTAATTGATACACAACGTTTCGGTTAGTGATGTATCTCCAACCGTTTTCAAGTGATAACTAAAAACTATTCTTAAAAGCTACGACCTTATATGCTATCCGTTGTTTACCGAAGCTTGACCGACTTGTCACGGTTCAGCAAAGGCGGCCAGATAATCGGAATGTCCACACTAGGTTTGCTAAATACATTTTGGTTATTTGCAATTATTACAACTTCTTTAAATTTTCTTTTTTTCCAGTGAGTTTCTTTATAAATAATTTTTGCTTCCGACCATTGCATATGGTGTTGTTTTGACCATGCGTGTTCGGTAACCCCTGATTTTGACGTTTCACCTCGTTCCGTATGTTTCTTGTGTTTTTTAACTCTAATTTCTAGTGGTCTTTTTGTTTCTCCGATGTATACTTTACCACATTCACAAGGAATTTGGTAGATACAGTCATTTTTTTTTGTTTTCGATATGTTGACGATACTTTTATTGTATGGACAGGTAATGACGAAGAACTTGAAGGTTTCTTAAAACATCTAAATTGTCTTCGACCCTATATCAAATTCACAATGGAGAAGGAACAAAATTCGACTCTGCCTTTTTTCGACGTTTTAGTCGAAGGAAATAATGGACAAATACTTGATATACGGAAAACCTACCCACACTGGACAATATCTATACCAGAACTCCAATCACTCTAACGAAACTAAGCAAGAAGTCATACGTACTATATATAACCGCGCAGTGACTTTATGTAACAATAAGGAATCTCTGCAAGCCGAAATAAGTAATATAACTAGGGATCCTAAGCAAAACGGATACAGTGAGAGATGGGTTAAAAAACAATCGATAAATATCAAGATAACACAAAAAACTTTAATTTGAACAAGACTCCACAGGACCAAATATTTATGACTATTCCGTATATTAAAAAAACTTCAGAAAAGATTCGCAGAATAGCGAATAGGTATAAAATTAAAACAGCATTTAAATCCCAAACCACCCAGAGAAGTATTCTTACTAAGACGAGACCGGACAACAACGTTTCAAAAAATGACTGTATGGATATTTTCGCGACTTACCGTTTCTAACTACTGGTTGATAGCAGTTATTTTCCCCACCATTCTAACGGTGTTTAACTAGCCTATCCTCGCAAAAACGAAACGGTTTACGTATGTCAACTTACTACTAATGGTTTAATACACTTTTAAGTTAAAATTTAAGTGTAAGTTCTTTGCAGAGTTAAGAAATAAGTCGAAAAGATAATATATAAACCAAATTTTTCATTTAATAAGATATTAGCTGTCCAAGTCAACTATCATAAGTAAATTTTTCCTTTATGATTGTAATATAACTGTATTAATTCATCCATTTGGGAATTAACTAATAAACCAAAAAATCTGCAATCCAAATAGTTGTTAAACAATAGCAAAAAAAACATCACAGACCCAAACCAATAAAAAGCCGCGAATCCTCCATTATTTTAAATTTAAATTTGACATTACCATTATTAACGCTCCTCCTGACCAGTGGCGATAGCGGTAGATACTGGGTACAAAGTAATGACGTAGATACTGACGACAGAACACTTTCCCCTACGTTACCGCTTCTCGCGAAAATAAACCGGTATGTTAACTGTCCTAACAATGTTCAACGCGGTATGTCGCCAAAATTTGATGTGTATCTAATAAATTCCCTGTGAATGTGGTGAAGTATACATCGGAGAAACAAAAAGACCACTGGACATTAGAGTTAAAGAACACAAAAAACATACGGAACGAGGTGAAACGTCGAAATCAGGGATTGTCGAACACGCATGGTCAAAACAACACCGTATACAAAGGTCGGAAGCAAAAATTATTCATAAAGGAACCCACTGAAAAAAAGAAAATTTAAAAAAGCTGTAATAACTGCAAATAACCAAAATGTATTTAGCAAACCTAGTGTAGACATTCCGAATATTTAGCTGCCGTTGATGAACTATGACAAGTCGTCAAGCTTCGGTGAACAACGGATAGTATATAAGGTTGTAGCTTTTAAGAATTGTTAAGTAATTTACTGTTACTGGCCGTTCTAACACGAATTTTTATATAAAAGAAAAAAATTGGCACCAAATACTTTTAGTTAGATCTAATTTATTAAATTAAATATAAGTGCAAAGAAATACAGTAAATTGGTTTGATGTTGACAAGACGATTCTTAGGAGGTAACTTATTCACTCTTACACTAAAAACCCTTAACATTAGGTATGGGTCCCGTCTACTTTATTACCCACTTTAAAGAAAGGGAACCCAACTAAATTTTACAATGGGAACAATGCAACTTAAAATAAAATATTTACAAAAGGGGTTCTTAGGACAACAAACAATGTTAACATACTGACTAACATTTATAGAAGATGGGCAACCCTAATTACATAGGAAAGGTTTTATATTGTCAATAAACATTAAATAATAAAGTTTGGGTAGTTTGTTTAGGACAATACTCTAGCTTCTTTGGTGGTCTTTTAGTTGTCCTCTATAATGTATTTACTTTATTATACCCTTATTAATAGTCCAAACTTAATATTAAATAAAATATAAAATATATAATTACCACTTATCAAACTATACATGCCTAATGTCTAGAGGTTTACAACAGAATAGTTTTTAGTTATCACTTGAAAACGGTTGGAGATACATCACTAACCGAAACGTTGACAATGGAAGTCCAAGATTTTAGTGTTATTGAAATCATAACATTGTCTAACACTTTTAAAGAAACGGTGGATTTATTGGTTTTCGTATAAAATGAAAAAAAACATTGTTTAATAATAAACCTATATTCACTAAAGAAATTATAATAGGACAAAAGATCCCAATACACACTTTTTGTGCTAATGTATATAAACTTATATGGTCAAACATCCAGTTTGAAACTAATCAAACTTTTCGGTTACTTGCCAAGCTAGTCTTAAGATAATTGATTTGTGCACACTAAGTAGATTAATCCTCTAATCTAAAAAACATAATAATAAAAATTTATTAAAAATTAAAAACCTATCAACGTTTTGGTAACAAATCAATTATTGTTTAAAATAAACTAAAATAAAAAAACAGTAAAAAATTGGACACAATTCTTTAAAATAAAATAGCTTTGACTTTGCTTTAATAAATTAAGAGATTCCAAAAATTCTTTAAATAATTTTTAACATAATGTTACAACAATAGATTATTTGGTGGGGTATTTAGAACGTACTTACATATTTTTAATTTGGTAATGGTACCTGGAACAAAAAGTCGAATCTTAGGAGTAACCATTATATTTTATATCCAAACTAGGGATGCGCGATGTTCATCGATGGTCTAAAAATCGATGGTTGGTTGATCGATGATCGATGTTTTGCCATCGATGGTCGGGTATCGAAAACATCGATGATAACATCGATGTTGCCTTCTCGATATTTTTTGCAAAGGTAAAAAAACAGTAACATTGTTTTAAAAACCAATAATCTTAAGGATATAGTAAAAAAAATTATTATGTGTATTTCTTTGTTATGTTAAGTTTCGTTAAGACATAAATGTTTGGCCCTTTTATTTATAAATAAAAAATATTTAAAAGTTATATTATAAGATTCAAGAAGTCTTTTTAAAAAAAGTACAAAAATTTTAAACATACGTTTAAAACTGCTTTAAGCGAACTTTATTTATACATACTACCTACCTGCAATTTTGTATAAAAACTAAAACCTATATTATTAGACTTAATATTATTAGACAAAATTAATATTATTAATAATATTGAATTATATTATGTAATTAATTAAGATAATTCAATATTATTATTTATTAGACAAAAATAAGTAGCCACCCCTGATAATGAATCTTTCTTAATTCCGAGCCGAGTCGCACTCCGCTAAAAGATCATAGTGTCGCGGCTCTTTTGGCGGCGCCTTTGAAGTGAGCGGTACGCTATGGGATCTATAATTTTTTTTATATAAAATAATGTTTTCAGTTTTTTTAATTATCTTTTTTACTAAGAGTTTAAAAACATGTATTTTTTCTTGTATATTTTAAATAAATAAAGCTGTTAGGTCTTTGGTAGCTTTATTGCTAATAATGCTAATAGATCATGAACGAACCATCGCATCGTATCATCGATGTTAGAAAAACATCGATGTTGTATGTTTGATATATCGTTACCATGGATGGTCAGGTTTCGATGTTGCCATCGATGTTTGGCTTCGATGTCGTATCCCTAATCCAAACTTACCTTATTTAATCTAGACTTACAAATACAAGATAATGTGGCTTAAACTTAGTCTATTTAGATGTGGAATACAAAACGTTAGCTGCTGAGTACATCCATTTGACAAACTGAAATGTACAAAACATATTTTAAAGTTATTTGTCAGAAATCGTTAAATATATCAAATAACTCCGTCATAATAATTCTAATGCATTTGGATTAAGTCCAACTTTCGTTAAAACCGTGGATTTCAATGCCTAAATGCTAATAACAAAACCTTATTCCCAAAGACATCTGGACTTCTGATGAAATAATAACAATAATTACATAAACAGATACAAATGTAATATACTTTTCGACTTTTCACGTTACTGATTTTATTTGGACAGCTATAGATAAGTAAAGAAATAAATTTTCAACAATGTAAATAATGCAGGGTCCCACAAGCGCGAGGCCGTCAGCGGTTGCCCAAGTCGCGTTGTCGACATCTGACGTCGCCACTGGGAAAGGTATTCTGTTAATAAAAATTTAGTGCAAAAAGCAAATTTAATGTTTTTTCGTACATATCTAGAAAACCGTCAAGAATTTAAATACAATTACCTAAAAAAACTTTTTAATTCTGCATTAATAGTGGAAAAACATACAGAAGGTTTCATTTGAAAAACGTGAAAAAAATTTATTTCAAATGCGTTAATTTTCCAACATAATTTCGCATACCCTGTACAATATCCATAATATGAAAATAGGTTAAAATATTTTTAGATGTTAAAAAAATCGTCCTTAGTGTTTTTTTTCCAGCCAGCAAGATTTTTTTATTTGGTTTTTAATTTAGTTCTCCTAAAACACCAGATTTAATGAGATAAAGTTTCGAAAATTGATAAAGTGTACTAAGGTAAACTAATCGTGTGTCTCATTTAAAAAAAGTGACTTTTATAACGTCTAGCTTATTTGGGCCACCTTTACAGTTAAAAATATTTTTTTCATATTGACCCCTACGAATAGCATAGATTGCCATAAATAGGGTAATGCTTTCTTGGCCTAAGTCCGATTACGTCATCCAGAAGCGCGGAAACCAGGGACTTTGGAAAAATTTTAGCATGCGCCAAGAGCATTTGGAAACCATTTGGATAAGCACGTGGGAGTCACCTGGACAAGCTTCAATCACCAGGAACCGTGGGAAAATTGTGGCTTGCGTCTAACAAATGGCCATTAGTCTGTTTTACTACAATAATAAAGTTCCGGAGCTGGGAACAGATTAGTTGTCCTCTGGGTTGCGGATCAAACATCATAACTCTAAAGCTGTCGAGGCAAGTTAGAAAAATGTAGCAAGAAGCTGTTAAAATAATGGTCTGAGAATACTTGAGCCAACTAAAAGGAGGCACCTGTCGAGGGAACTAATGTGTAAGAATACTTAGACCGTGGAGGCACACACCGTTTTTCAAGCACAACCACCTATATCTACTAGACTTGGAGGGCCCATAAAAAAGGATTTTTTTAAACAAAGGATAACATTCCCTCATACAGGGTGTGTGTGTATCACAAAAGAAAAAAAAATATCCTAAACGACCTATCCTGATACTTAAAATGGATCATTAGTAATGGATTCGAAGGAAGGAAACATGTGCGGTAGTGGCAGCACTTATCGACCTTTCGCCAACGATTTTAAGCATAACTCTAACAGTTAAAAATAGCATGTCAACAGGAACTAACTTAAGGTTTAAAATCGTAGTATAATATAGTATTTAACTAAAAGAATTAGTTTCACAATAGAAAATCGTAAGTTTTCGGTTCGAACCCAGCTACCTACCTCTGCAGCCAGCTTAAACGTATTAAATCGTGAAGGGCACAATATCATGGTCAGAAGGTTAAAAATTACACCAATCTGAAGGTAGGTAGGTAGGTAGGTAGGTTTAAAGTGAGTGGACTTTTTACGCCCCCCACTGCGACCGCTCGGTCTATTGTGGCTCACACCCTTTTATATTTCTCCCAATAGGATCGGACTTCTAATGAATCCGATACCAGTTGGGAGAGAGTTCTTACATCTCCTCATACTCGTGTCGCTACCGGACACGAGCACAATGTGTTCTGATGTGTCCTGGTGTCCCTGTCTCCGCGAGAGTATGACGAGCAGACGATTAGATCCATCATGCCCTCCTCTTCCGGTCTAGTGACGTGGGTAGTTACCAGGTCTTTGTTACAGGAACCAGATGTTCTTTCTGAGGCCGCATTTTCGGCCTTATCCTATGAAAATGGTCCTATGCGCTTTCTGTTTAAAGCCAGGGAACCCTTTTTCCTATAAAGGCGGTTCTGTCAGCCTTCTGTTTGGATTTGGGGAACCCTTCCTAAGCACCTGTTTGTTCGGGATAGATTAGCCCTTCCCCATGAAACAGGCGCCGGTGACTTCAGGGACACCTTACCAAACGGCTTCACCCGTTTCGGTCGGCGAACCTTTGTCTGCTTGTGACCTTGAGTGGCACCTCTCGAAACGGATTTATCCGTTTCGGTCAGGGCACCTATGTCACTTTTTTCCTATGAAAGCGGTTCTCTCCGCTTTCTGTTTGGAGCTAGGGAAGTAATAGTCCACCACGGCAGAGCCCCGCATTACCGCAGTAAGGCTAGATACTCTGAGAGGTCGCCCTGTATCTCAGAGGCATCATTGGGGACACCAGTTTAAGGCACAGGATGTCATTCACTCATCAGCATGGTATGCTAATACCTTGAGTTAAAGCCTTGTGTTCATCTTAGCTTCGGATCCCGTTCCATACGGTGGCAACAAGAGTTGCCGATAACCAGCAACTCTAGCGCATGTTCCAAAAGATCCTACTGGGCCCAACCACAACGAAGATGTGTGAACACAGCGGTTGGGAAATCGAAGGTGCACGCAGTCGAATTAAAGGCAGTATTCAACGTTTCAGTTGTGCACTATCATCGAACACATATCACCCGTCATAAAAGACCACGTGTTCTGTGTACGCATAGGATACTAGATGAAAAATCGATTTATTTTGACTTAAATGGTTCGAAAGCTATCGACTTAAATCGGAATTAAACCCTGATCATGATACAATGTTCTCGTTACTTTCGAGACATTTGCTGTACCCAACCTAATTATGTGAATAAATACTCTGTTTAATATAGAACCGCTCTATAATAGATGCAACCAAATTATTATTATTATTATTTCAAGCCACACGGCTTTGCACTCCCTCTAAGGGGAACATTCACTCATCCCAGACATCTTCAGATATCAAAAGGATTGAGCTCTGTGGGAACCCTTTCCGTGTTGTCGGGCTCTAGGTGACGTTATATTCTGCTGTATTCCCCACAAATTTCTGGACAGTCCGAGCGGTCGCAAGTAGCACTGCCTTTTGCATAGCCTTATACAGATGTTCACCGAGACCTAGTCCCTTGATGTTTTGTAAAAGAGTCTTTGGTATAATGCCAGTGGTTGATAAAATAATGGGGATCGTTTGGACGTTATTCATTTCCCACTGTCTTCTTATTTGTATTTCTAGGTTTCTGTACTTGGCAATTTTTTCATTGTATTTCTCCCGTAAGTTGTTGTTGTTCGGGATAGCGACATAGAA